>ML104842.1:17646-75449 GCA_003697995.1 Taxidea taxus jeffersonii
CCCCCCCCCCACCCCAGCTCTGGGAACGGCCTGTGGACAGAGCGGGAGGAGGGGGGCCGAGCCCTCCCGGGAACTTGGGTTTTCTTCGGAATGTTTTAATGAGGCGTCAAGCGGCCTCCCCCAGATTCCTGTTGTGGGCCTTCTGGGGACACTCCCTGGTCCAGCCACGACACCAGGAAGGCAGCTCTTTCAGGGAAGGAGTCCCTAGGATAAAGAAAGCATGGCGTGGGGGCTCTGCAGACCCCTGAAGTGGTTTGCAAATTGCAGCGTGGCCGGGAAAGAGTGCAGGGTTTCGCTCAGATTCGCAAAGACATTTGGAAACGTCCAAACCCTAAAGAACCCCAACTCAGGGACCGGCCTCGTGCAACGATGAGACCTGGCGGGATCTTATTCTGCTGACCAGGCATACGGCTAGGTTAGGCCATCCTAGCCTTGCGGGCCTTGGTCCTGCAGGCCAGGTTGAGGCCGCCTGTGAAGATCCAGTGGGTCCAGCAGCCACCTCCGCCATCCTGGGCTCCATCCCTGCCCTGAAGGCGTCCACGCTGGCCAGGATGAGAGGCGTCACTAGTGCCTCCCCCCCCCCCAGCCCCTCCCAGCCCTGAACACAGGCAGCCTGTTCAGGAAGGCCTGGAGAGGGGGAGGAAAAGTCAGCACTTGTCAGCGGTGGTGGGGCAGGAGCGTCCTGAGCAGGGAGCCCGTCCCAGCCTGCTCGGGCCAGCCGGACAGACAGAGGGCGGCAAGGGGCGGGGAGCAGTCCCTAGCCAGCTGGCACGGGAGACGACGAGGGGTGCCAGCCCAGGTCCCAGTAGTGGAACCTGGAGAAGAGGTGCAGGAAGGCCAGGAGGTCACGAGGGGGTCCCCTGTGAGCTGAGGCTTACTCCTTCTGCCTTTTCTGGAGGTACACCTGCCCTAGCTGCTAACCCCAGGGCGCCACTGTCCTCTACTGTCCTCTGTCCCTTTAGAACTGAGCACCAGATGCCATCACCTCCAGCATCGCCATGCCATCCCCTCTCTGTCTGTCCCCACGCCTGAACTTCCCTTGTGCAGCCTGCCTCCGAGGCTCTGCTGGGAGGCGACTGCCTGATGTCACAGAAGATAGGGTTCAGGAAGAACTCAGGAACACTGGGGCTGAGGCTGGCACCAGGAGGGTCCCTGGGGCTGTGTCCTTTCTCCTGGGCTGCTGCCTCTTTTTAACAGTGACTCTGAGCCTCAGTGTCCCCATTCGTAAGGCGGAGATGTGGTGGAAGTTCAAGGAGATGGGGATAAAGTGCCAGGGTCAGGGGCTGGCACCAACAGGCAGAAGGGCTGGCTGGATCCCAGGCAGGTCCGCTTTCTCTGGAGGTGAGTGGGAAGCCAACAGCCGTCTTCCTGCAGGGGACCAGGAGGAACCCAGGAAGAGGGATGGATGAGATGCCCACGAGGGCATCTCGAGGCTAACGGCATCCAGTGGAAGAAGCCCCTTTCCCAAAGGCAGAGGTGTCGGCTGCTGAAGAAGTAGCCCTTGTATTTCCTTCTGAGTTTTGCCCAGAGGAGAACGTAGGCATGTCTGGGATCACAGACAGCAAATGTGTGGAATTTGGCAGTTAGGAGAAAAACTGAGAGGAGTGGCCCTCCTTTGGTCAGTGGTGTGGAACTGGCTCTCTCCACCACCACTGTCCCCATCACACCTCCATCACCAGCCTTAACGCTGCCTCCCCACTGTCCTCACCCCCACCGCCAACACTGCTCCCACCCCCAACTCCGACACCATCCTCCGTGGGGCTTCCCTGCGAGCCGAGGTGGAAAGAGCTACTTGCCCCTGCAGGGGAGGGGGAGTGAGCAGATGGCTTTTCTCTTTGTCTGAGCTTCTGAACTCCAGAAATGAGAAACACATCCGGGCCTCTTGACCACACGCTACTCTCTCCCTGGGACAGCAGCTTCTATGTTTGTAAATAACAGACTGGCCTCCGGCCTTCCCCCGCACCCTGCCTGGAGCCCCCAGACACTGGCTCATTGCTCCCAGGCTACCCCCTGTCCCTATTCGCCCCGCTCAGGCCTGAGGTCAGGTCATCACCCCACCCCCTGCACGTTCGCAAACAGCACACCATGCACGCACGTGCACACAGGAAGGCTCTGTGTTGGGGGGTTCAACATGGAGAGCGTGCTACAGCAAGGAACACTGAAGCCGAGCCCTAACTCAAGACCATAGGACGGATGTAGGGGGGATTCGGAATAGCTGGTGCCAGGGCTGGGTGACCCCATGAGTGGTGGGTGACCCCGGGCCATGATCCAGCCCTGGGTCCCTCAGCCGTTGCCCCCAAAACCCAAGATCCGCAGGCTCTCTGGATGTAAACTGATGCAAGCCTGAGTTCTTAGCACCAGGAGCTGGGCCAGAGAGACCTGGACTCTGCCAAGGAAGGGGAAGAGGGGCACGGTGGGGAGAGGGAGCAGCAGACAGAGTCACCAGGCCAGGAGGGGAGTCAGCTGCCTACACTCTCCCCCTTCAGCCCCAGGACACAAGGCCTTCGCAGTCAGGGCAGAGACAGATCAAGGGCTCTCTTGGCCCCCAAGCCCAGGGGGCCTGGCAGTGACCTGGACTCTTACTGGGAGTCTAGGTTGGATCTTCCCAAAAGCTCCTCAGGCACACTTCACCCAGTAGGCCCTCCTGTACTCCCTGCTCCCCACCCTCCTGGAGTCCCACTTCCCTCCACCCTTCACTGTGGCCCCCTGGACTTGATGATCTACCCACTCTCCCTCTGACACTCTAGGTCCGCAGCCTGGGGCCACCATCAGTGCCCATAGCCAGAGTAGGAGAGCCATGATCTGATGCTGCCACTACCACTAATGGAATGGTTACAGCCACCAGCTCTGCCCTGCCCCCACCCCTGCCCAGGCTCTCACTGAATCCCTACCAACAGCCTTTTGATCATCCTGATGGCAAGATTAAGCAACTTTCCTAGACACAGAGCCAGTCAGTGATGGCGATGGGCCTCAAGCTCTAGTGCTGGCTAGCAGAATCTGCTTGGGTGAGAACAGGGTGCAGCTGGAGCGGGGTGGCGAAGGCGGACATTGCAGGCAGGGGAGCTGCCCTTCAAGACAAGTGGGAATGAACTTGGTGCAGAACTGCCCTCCTTTCCTTGGGTAGGTTCTTCCTGGACTCTGGCTTAGATTCCTCTTGCTGCAGCATGCCATCACTGCGGGACAGAAAAGTGGGTCCTACAAGTCCAGGGAGGCCAGAGGTGGGGCCTCCATCCCTTTGGAAGAATGGGGGAGTTTGGGGGCCTTGGGGGTACTGGAGGCACATCCCTTCCCTTCTCCTGGGCATTCCCAGCCCCACCATGGAAACCAGACTCCAGAGAACAGTGGGTACCTCCTCTTGGCCCCAGAGAGGTAAAGCTAACAGCAGCCTGCGGGGGCTGAGCAGATGCCTGCGTCCTGCGAGAGTGTGTGTGTTAGTTCCTGGCCATCATTCAGCTAGCACACCTGTCCCTCTGTCCATCTGTCCAATGGGCCATTTTCAACCCATGACTGCCTGCCTTCTGCCACATCGGTGGACCGGTCTGTCTACTGGGAGGGCTGGTGTGCCAGTCTTTGGAGACTGGTAGAAGCCTCAGTCACTCGGAAGCTTTCCATCAGCTGGAAAAAAATACGGTGCAGTATCCGTTTGTCTTGGAGGGGGACAGGAGAAGGGGTGGGGACGGGGCCGTGGTGAGGGAGTAAGGACCAGATGACGCCTGGCAGTGATGGTGTTAATGTCGCCTTCGCTGGCGCTGGTGATGGTGGTGATGCAGGGGGTGGTGATACCCGCGGTATGGGTGTGGGTCATGGCAGGAACAGCACTGGTGGTGGTGATGGTAATGATGTTCTACCATCTGGGGTGGTGGCGATGCTGGTTATAATGCTGGTAACAGTAGTTAGCGCTCATGGTGGGAATGGTGCTGGTGCGGGGGGGTGGTGGTGATGGGGGCTGGTGATGGTTGTGCTTGCTGTGGTTGGTCAAGGTCCTGACGGCGGCAGTGGTGGTTATTGATGGAGGTACTTGCTGTAATGGTGGAAATCGTAGCGAAGGGGAGTGATAATGGGTCCAAGTGAGCAGGGCAACCACATGGGGACCAGACTCCTCAGCAGCCTGGATCCGCAACGCCAGAGTCGCAAAGGGAACTCCAAGTTAATCTTGGAGCCCCTTGAATTAGGGCAGGTCCTGTTCTTTCGCCACAAGCCCCATCCGGGGAGGCTACTTCTGCCCCCAATCTGCTGTAGCTGGGGGAGAAGAGAGCACATGGGAATCTGCTCCAGCCCTTCCTGGGGTGGGGTGGGGGTCCATAGCCACTGAGCCGGCGGAGATCTCAGGGTGCAACTCAGACTCCAGAGACACGCAGAGGCACGGATCCCCGACAGACACGCCTGCTAGGGACAGCCGCAGGACACACTGGCAGAAGCCTGCGCACGCTGACCTTTGCCCAGAACCCCACGTACACACGCGTGTTCCCAGACACTTGAGGCTCACGCCCCCAAAGTGCATGCTGGACAGTCCCCACGTGAGGACGCACAGAGACAGCGCCCCCGCTGGAGCGCGCACCCGCGGCCAGATGGTGAGCGCGGGCCTCTGGACGCCGCGCACGCGCACAGACGCGCACGCGCCCCCGCTAAGTGAAACCAGCGGAACCCGAGCCCAGAGGAGCCAATTGGAGACTCCTTGGCCCTGGAAGCCCTTGCTGCTGCCGCTGAGAGACGCGGTCAATTAACTTCACCCTGCAGCCAGGCTCCCTGACCCGCCCCGCCCGGCCAGCCCGCCCCTTCCCCAGCCTCCTTCCTCCCCTGCCTCCTCCTGGCTCTCCGCCCTGCAACGTCCCACTCAGGGGATGGGTCCTGGGACCGCCGAGGGGCGGCAGCTCTGCCTGTTGAGGGTCTGAGGGGGCCAGGCTCTGCCCTGGGACTGAGGGGTTTAAGGGGACAGACATGTCCCAGCCCCGGGTGTCTGAGGGGACTCAGTCTCACTTAAGGGGGAGGGGGATGTGAGGGATGTAGTACTCTCTGTAGGTCCCACTCATAGAAGTAGCTAGGCTTGGTCACACTGAGCTGTCCCCAGGGCAGGATCCTGCCTTTACTCTGACCCACTTGGAACTCTAAGTCAGGGGAACACATGTTCAGGGTGAGACCCCCTCCCCCAATGCCCATGATGTTCTTGTTCTCTTCCTCAAAATGATGCCAGTGTATCCCAGTGGGTGTCAGGCAATGCGCGGGGTGTGCAGGTTGGAAGGAAGAGAAGGAAGGACATTCCAGAGGGAAGAGCAGGAGCAAAGGCCCGTTGGCACTGTCAGAACGCATGGTCGGCTTCAGGGGAAGGAGCTTCCAGATAAGCAGTGAGATGTGGGTGACTCCCACTCACAGCCGGCACAGGAGTGCCTGCCCAACCAGACCACTTGCCAGCAATTCCTCTGACCTCTAGCTCTTGGGACTGCAAGTGTGGAAGCAGCTGAGGCACTCACCATTCACTGGGGAAAGCAGTGACTAGGGAGGGGGCCAGGATGGAAATTGGTGACTTCCAAGGTCCCCCAGGGTACTAGGACTTGAAAGAATCCAGGCCTGGTTTATTTCCCCGGAGTTCACCACTCTTTATCCACCCCCTCTCCCCACCAGGTCCCCAACAGACAGGATCCTGTGAAGATCCATCCTGGGACATTCCATCCCTTTCCCATGTACCCTTGGGGAACAGACTGGACAGAGAATATCAGTGGCTGCAGCCCGCAGGGTTACTAGCGGGCAGGCAGGGGACATCCCCCCTCCCTCTTTTATCCTCCTGGTGGGACAGTCTCTACCCTTCGGAGCCGCAGCTTCTCATCTGTAAAATGGGAGCAACATAAGGCAGAGTTCCCAAATTCTAGACTCAGAGCCTTTGGAAAGGAGGGAATCCATCAGGGAGGTTGGGATGGTTGTGGGACCTGCCAGTGCTCTGGAAAGGCCTGCCTGCAGTCTGACGTTCAACTTGGTAGGTGGATGCAGATGACGTCATGACCAAAGAGGAGCAGATCTTCCTGCTGCACCGCGCCCAGGCCCAGTGCCAGAAGCGGCTCAAAGAAGTCCTGCAGAGGCCAGGTGGGGGCGGAGCCTGGTGGGGCGGGGCCAGAGGAGGAGGGTCTGGGGGCGAGGTCAAGAGAGGGAGGGAGGGGCCCAATGAGGGTGAGAGCCTAGGATGCAGAACCAAGCGGCACCAGGAGAGGGGGCTTCCAGTTAAAAGGGGGGAGACGTGTGATCAAAGTCAGCAGGCTGAAATGCAGAGCCTTCCCTCCTAAGGAGGGATCAGGGCGGTACGAAGGCAGCCACAGTCCGAATCAGCCCCAGAGAGCTTAGATCTGGCAAGACACAACAGAATCAGGAGCCCTGAGAGGGGTACACTGGGACAGCTTCCTGGAGTAGGAGGTGTCCAAGGCAGGTCCAGAAGAATAAGTAGATCTTTGAAGAAGGCCACCTGGTCAGAGGACAAGGCTGAGGTGTCCAAGGTCGGAGGAATCAAGGGTCCATGGGACCGGACGGGGAGGAGGATAGAGGGGTAGGGATGGGTATCTATGACTCTGAGTCATGGTCACTGTCCGGGAGAGAGCATTTGACCTGGGGTCAGGTGGGCTTCTGCACACCAGCGCAGCATCTTCAGGGACCCCAGCCAAGGTCAAGGTGGGAGGGGCACCTGCCTTCCCAGCTCCTGCCCCAGCTCCAGCTGGTCTCTTCCTTGAGTCCACTTCCTGGAAGCGGAGATGGGAGCTCATTAGCACTCACCCAGGCCTCTGCGGCCTAATTAGTCTCATCGACCTGGAAGAGACCCAGGCGCCGCCAACTGGCCAGAGAGCAGTTTTCTGTCTGGACCTGGCCCCTAGAATGCTGGGGACCCAAGGGCACACAGTGACATACTCTGTAGCACACGGACTTCATAGTCACAGGCATTCACGTGGTCTCTGCAGTCCCCACCCTGTCCACACTGGCCTCGCTGGTGGCTCTTTGATTCCCCGCCCCAGTCACATCAGGGTCTGGGGGTCAGGTGGGCCCCTGAACTCTGGGTCTTGAACCCAGTGCTCTTCCTAGTTGTGGAAGCCCAGAGGCCCCTCCGCCCCCTGCGCCCTATCCTCATAGAGCCCCTCTCTTCCTGCTCCACCCCATCCTGCTGCCCCCCTCCCTACTAATGCCCCAGGATCAGGCAGGATAACAGGCACAGCCATTCTAGCCCAGCTGAGGTGTCTGCACGCAACTTTGCTTTGTTGCTCAAACCCTGACCTGGGAGGGCTGGGGGCCCTGCTCGGGCTGTCACTGAAGGGGCACAAGTCAGATAACAAGGAAGACTTTTCAGTGAGGTAGAGAGACCTCAAACATCTCTCTAATGGAGAGAAAGGCAAGCCCAACTCAGACAGAGAGCCTCCAGGGTCCCTCTGCGGACTCTGGGAACTCCTAGCTCAAGTATCCGAGGGCAGGGAACAGGTAGGTAAGACTTGCCTGAACACCCTTGACACCTGCACACTCTTGCTCATGTGGTCCACACCATCAGCTTCCTGAGATGCACGGTGCCTGGGCCAGGCTTTATTTTCACTGGTGAACCTCTGCTAACATCACCCCTACTGTCCACTTCTGTCCTGCGCCCCCTGGTGGGGCCCTGGCCTCCTGCACGGGCTCTGGCTCTGATGCCTGGGTCGGAGCACGTTGCCTCTGTCCATGTCTTGCCCACACTTACCGCTCAGCCCACTAGCTGGTCCCACACCCGCACGGTGTTCGATCCCAGTTGATCTCCTGTAAACAGTCTCCGTGCTCTCCGCCTACTTCTGCACCCAACAAGAGCTTTACAGTTTGTGAAGCACTTTCTCATCTGTTATCTCAGCTCTCCCAACAGCTTGGGCTGCAGGGATCAACCCCCACCACAGAAAGGGGGTGCCTCAGAGGCAGGAGGGTACCCTGGGTCTCCTGCCACAGCACCATTGACAGCCATGACTACCCTGATTTCCCCAGCTGACATAATGGAATCAGACAAAGGATGGGTACCTTCCTCCACGTCAGGGAAGCCTAAGAAGGAGAAGGCATCTGGGAAGCTCTACCCTGAGTCCGAGGAGGACAAGGAGGTGCCCACTGGCAGCAGGCACCGAGGTATGTCTGTGCTTCCTCCTGGGCATCCATCTGAGACCGGCTGGGACCCACTCACCCTGCCGCTCTGGCCTCTATGTGAGCTCATGCTCTTCAGCTCTTGTGCGAAGGAAGAGGTTGTTGTCCCCTCTCCAGGAAAGCAGGGGAAAGGCTGGGAGGACACAGAGCCCACAAGGTATCACGCGCAGGGGGCTGGCAGCTGGACGGGGCCGGATCCCCAGGAGATTTGGACAGAGAACTTGTCCCGCACTACCCCCATGGGCGGACCCAGGGCTATGGCCCATCCCATGGAGAGAGATGACAGAGAACCTGGGAGACAGAGGGGCAGGGAGAGGTACAAAGACAGGGAGAGACAGAGAGGGGACCAGGAGGCATAAACTGAGACCGGCACTTGGTGTGTCAGAGGAGGGTACACATAGGGTAGTGGGCTGTAGACACAGATCAGGGGAGGAGGGTAGCCACGGAGCAGCAGGGCTGAGACAGTGGGACGAGGAGGGGAGAAGAGAAGAGTGGGAGGGAGATGCAGGGCTGTGTTGTCCCTCAGGAAGGTAAGGAGAGACAAACGCAGAGCCCAGGCTGCAGCCACAGGGCCGGTTGGAACCGGCTGGGTGGGCAGCAGATTCCAGATGGGCCACATCTGGGAGGCTGTGGTCACCCTGTGGCTCCCCAGGGACCAGAGGGAATTGTGGGCCTAGCCAGGCGGGGCTGGGAATATGGTGCCCAGGACAGAGAGCCTTTCACCAAGCTGGGGTGGGTCCTGCCATCAAGGCAGCCTTCCAGGATGGCTGGAGAGTCCTGTGGTTGGAGCCCTGCAGAGAGAATGTAGGGAGCTGGGGGACGGGGGAGTGGAAGGTAGAAGATTCAGAGGCTGGGGACCCTCCAAGGTCACTTAGTATCTCTGCTGTAAGGCTGGAGTCCCCAAGTAGGATATGTCACCCTGTCTTAAATCCAACAATTACCACTTCAATTTGGGGGATTATACCTCCCCCTACGAGTGATCACTGGAGTCTCATAGCAGGTGCTTAGGGTGGTCTGGGATGGTGGCGGAAGTGCGGGCTGATCTAGTCAATCCCGGCTACCCAGTGAAGAAACTAGAAGTGAGGAGGGTAGACACCTGTGTGAGGTCAGCAGCTCTTTGGGAGCCCAGCTGGGACTGGAAGCTGGACCTCCTGCCTTCCACCCCGGATCCTGGGCAAGGGTCACATGGAGAGCACTCTCAGCTGAGGGAGTTAGTCTGGGCACTTGCTCTTCTCCAGAGACACCTGGAGGTGGGACCAAGAGCAGAGGAGAAAAAGAGAGGCCTGGCCAGGGGCTGAGTACCTGAGGAGGGCAGGGCCCTGGGCTCTATGACCCCAGCAAATCACATGCTTCTCTGGGCTTCCACCAGCCAATCTGGAAAATAGGGCCAGTGCCAGTACCCGCATACAGGGACTGTGGGTGAATTCTGTGAGGCCAGGGATTCAATTCTATCCAAGACACAGTAGGTAGTAAGGCTCAATACATTCTCTCCAGAACACTCCAGGCCTGAGTTCTCCAGTCCTGGGGTACACCTGTCCCTGAGGGAGCCAGCGACCACAGGTGTGTTCATTCTTCTGGGTCACTAACCATGGACTTGACTGGTGTCCCCCACCTTGTCTGTCTCTGTGGGCACAGGGCGCCCCTGCCTGCCCGAGTGGGACCACATCCTTTGCTGGCCGCTGGGGGCACCAGGTGAGGTGGTGGCCGTTCCCTGTCCCGACTACATTTATGACTTCAATCACAAAGGTAAGGCAGGCTGGAGTAGGGTGGGGACCACAGAGGTGCCAGGACTTGGAGCTCAGGGCTCCAGATCTCTCTGCCTGCCCTGACCCTCCCCATGGGCCTGCAGGCCATGCCTACCGTCGCTGTGACCGCAATGGCAGCTGGGAACTGGTGCCTGGGCATAACCGGACATGGGCCAACTACAGCGAGTGTGTCAAGTTCCTGACCAATGAGACTCGTGAACGGGTGCGAGCTTTCCCCTTCCCCACCCTGATCTGAATACGGTTGCCACCTCAACCTGGCCTCTGACCCTTAACCGCAGTCCCAGGGCTCTGATGGTGTGTCCCCACCGGCACAGGAGGTGTTTGACCGCCTGGGCATGATCTACACCGTGGGCTACTCGGTGTCCCTGGCCTCCCTCACCGTGGCCGTGCTCATCCTTGCCTACTTCAGGTGGGCGGGGCGAGGGGCGGGGCCGGGTGCGGGGCCGGGGTGCCAGCCCTCCCCTCACTGCACCCCACCGCGGGGCGGGCGTCCCTACCTTCCCCGTCCCCGCCCCCACCCCGCGCACAGCCTGGCTTCCCGACCACCCCCCGCATGTTCCCGGGCCCCCACCCACGGTGTTGTCGCGCGCCCCGCAGGCGGCTGCACTGCACGCGCAACTACATCCACATGCACCTATTCCTGTCCTTCATGCTTCGCGCCGTGAGCATCTTCGTCAAGGACGCTGTGCTCTACTCGGGCGCCACGCTCGATGAGGCCGAGCGCCTCACCGAGGAAGAGCTGCGCGCCATCGCCCAGGCACCCCCGCCGCCCGCCGCAGCCGCCGCCGGCTACGTGAGTGCCCCCCTCTCGCGGCCGGCGCCCGGCCCCCGCCGCCCCGCCCCCTCCAGCTCCGCCCCCCGCCGCTCCGCCCCCGCCCCCTGCCGGCCTCCTGCTATCACCGGCGTCCAGCCGCTCGTGGCCACCCCACGGGGTCCCTCGGGTCCCTCGCACCCCTCTTCCGCCCAACTCCTCGGCCCTGTCGCCAAGGGCTTTGTGATTGTTGCCCTCCCGGCACTTGGCACTTGCATTAGCACTCCTGTCTCAGCCCAGTAGCCCAAACCGCTCGGAGTCTTCATCTTGGCCCCCCACCCCCGAGAGCCTTCTTGCCCCTGGCAACATCCTCCCCCTGCCTCGGGCTCCTCAGCTCCGCCCTTGGCCAGAGCCTGGCCCTGCCTCCCCGCTGGACCAGTGCGACATGCCCTGTCTCCTAGGCAGCCCCCAGCCATCCCCCAGCCCATTGCCCACTTCCCCAGATGCAGGCCGGCCTTCTGGCTGATACCAGCTGCTCTCCTAGGCGGGCTGCAGGGTAGCTGTGACCTTCTTCCTTTACTTCCTGGCCACCAACTACTACTGGATTCTTGTGGAGGGGCTGTACCTGCATAGCCTCATCTTCATGGCCTTCTTCTCAGAGAAGAAGTACTTGTGGGGCTTCACGGTCTTCGGCTGGGGTACGAGGGCGCGGCGGGCAGAGGCACAGGCAAGGGTGGGACCATGGGCAGTAGGGTCAAAGGGGCCCTAAGGATGAGGCACCCACACAGCCTCTCCCGACCTAGATGTGGGGCAGCCAGTGGGTGGCCTGCCCCCGCCTTCTCTGAGTCTGACCCAGTCCCAGGCTCAGGTGCCTGGGCTAGGCCTTGGTCAGCATTCACCCCTGGGCTCAGCCTAGGGTTGGGGCTCACCTGGAGGCAGATTCACCTGGCGCTGGGGCTCAGCCAGGAGAGGTAGGGAGTGTTCTCAGGCCAGGATTCAGCTCAGGATCAGAGTGGGATGGTGGGTCGGAGGTCACGCTAGGGCTGCAGTTGAGGTCTGGGTTACTCCCTGCTCCGTGAGCCCTGTTCTCTACCAGTCCCCTCACCATGTGGAGCTATCCACGCCACTGCCACCCGGCCTGCAGGAGCCATGATGCAGAGCCCCAGGCCAGACTTGGCCTCGTCAGGGCTTCAGCAGCCCCTCCGCAGAATGGGTTGCTGGGGTTCTGCACTCCTCCCCCACGGGCTCCAGGATTGAGTTACCGATAATTGTCCATTATTGTTGGCAGCTCCAGAGCTTGGCTGGGCTCCGGGGCAACTGGCCAGACTGCGAAGGGGTAGGCCCAGCGGCTGAAGCCCTCCCTGCACTTGGCACCCAGAAGCTCTCGGGTCAACAGCCACAGCCCCTTGGCACACACTCTGACCTTGACCTCCCCCATGGCAAGCCCTGGGGTTGGGGGAGACCTGGGCCTGGTCCCAGGAACTGACCTGGACTCTGGAGCTAGAGGGTGTTGGGGTGGGCAGGAATCACACAGATCTGGAGAAACAGAACTTGGTGACACAACAAGGTCACAGCTCTTTTTCCCACCATAAACACGGGTCACACCCTGCCCCTCCCAATGGTGCACCCGACCCAGAACAAAGTGTGAGGGGGTGGGGGGTGGGAACCCGGGCTCCCTTCTAGAGGCAGAGCTCACTCAGAGGTACCATGTGTCATCTGAGCTGACTCAGGCCTGGGAACACGGAGGTTCCCCTGTGGCCTTCACTCAGACTGGAAGGACAACTGTCATTCCGCCCAGCCTCATCCATGGGGGCTAGGACCTTTCAAATTGGGTGTGTGTGTTGTTGGGGGGGGTGCTGGGATAGAAAAATGCTGATACAAGGTCCCTTCTCTACAGGAACCCCCAGAGCAGAGCCTAAAGGGAAGGGAGGAATGGACCGGGCATGGGAAAGTTAGTGATGCCCTCCAACAGGTCTGCACGCATGGGCAGGAGATGCCGAACCTAGATGAGGGCAGAGGGCTGAACTGGGTCCTGAGTGTAGGAGCCCCAAGAGGAGGCTGTGGGAGGAGCAGAGCAGCACACACAGCGTGTGGCTCTGTCACCAAGCAGCCCTTGAGCCCAGGGTGAGGGGGGTCAGGGACAGTGATGGGATCATCTGGGGGTCATTGAGGATGAGAGGAATGGGCCTGGCAGGGTGTGCTGAGGGGAGAGACCGTGGGTGCCACCTGCGGTCCCTCACACGCCACCCGCTCTGCGCCCACAGGTCTGCCTGCCATCTTCGTGGCTGTGTGGGTCAGCGTGAGAGCCACCCTGGCCAACACCGGGTAGGTCCAGGCGGAGAGGGGGGCCACGGTACAGGTCAGAAATACGCCTGGCACCCTCCTCCATGAAGCATGGGAAGGGGCTTCCTGTACCCTGGGTCTGAATGGGCCCAGCTTCGGTTTTCTGTCCAGCCTTCAGCCAGATGCCCTCTCAGGGTCACAGGAGGCTGCTTCAAAAGCAATGTTTTAGGGGGGCCTTGGGCCTGGCCACACCCAAAACCCCCTGTCCTTCATCCCCACCAGCTGCTGTCAGAGCAGACCTGCTCTGGGGCCACTCTGTGGGCAGGCCCAGGGTGGGAGGATGGGGGTGGGAGCTGATGCCTCGGCCTCCGCCAGGTGCTGGGACTTGAGCTCCGGGAACAAGAAGTGGATCATCCAGGTGCCCATCCTGGCCTCCATTGTGGTGAGCAGGGGCGGCTGCAGGGCTGTGGGGGCAGCACCACAGGTGCCGGTGACCAGCCCCTGACGGGGACTACACGGGCTTCCCTGGACCCCAGAGTTGGAGCACCATGGCCCCATGTCACCCAGTCAGTAGGGGGAAGCCTGGGCGGGGCCATGGGTCCCTGGACCCTCGCCCCCCAACCTGCTATCACCTCGAGACACAGCCCTCCCTCCCTTCCTCCCTCCCACAGCTCAATTTCATCCTCTTCATCAACATTGTCCGGGTGCTCGCCACCAAGCTGCGGGAGACCAATGCCGGCCGGTGTGACACGCGGCAGCAGTACCGGTGAGCTGCGCCCATTGGGCCCGAGGCTCCTCGGGGCACCAGGGTCATCACACCCCAGCACCATGCACTAAAGCAAAGACAGAGGCCCCAAGAATAAGTCTGTGTCAAGGGAAGCACCCGGCTCCTGACTCCCTGGCCGGCCTCACCCAACAGTCATGGGATCTGCCCCCAGTCTCTGGGGCCACCCCAGAGCGAACCTGGGCCCTTCAGGACTGGGGTCTGCAGGGGATGTGAGGGGCAAACCCAGACCCCTCCTCGAAGAGCTGATTATAGCGAGTCCAGGGGACAGGTGGGCAGTGGGTGGCTTCGAGAGGACGGCAGCTCCGCTGAACTTCAAGGAAAGGGCTGCGGGGTGAAGAGGTAAGGCCGGGGGGAAGTGAGTGCCCCTGGAGGGACCAATAGGTGCAGGCCCCAAGGGCCCTTATGAACACTTTGTCCCAGGTTAACTGGGTCATCCTCTGCTCTGGCCAGAGCCGCAGGCCCCTTTGCAGCTCCTGGAGCCTAAGAGCTGGGGGTGGGCAGGTGGGTGTGGATAGCACGGTGCCTCCCGGGGAGTGGCGGCTTGTCGCTGAGCCGCCTGCCCCTGCTGGCCCAGGAAGCTGCTCAAGTCCACACTGGTGCTCATGCCGCTCTTCGGCGTCCACTACATCGTGTTCATGGCCACGCCGTACACCGAGGTCTCAGGGACGCTCTGGCAAGTCCAGATGCACTACGAGATGCTCTTCAACTCCTTCCAGGTGCGCAGGCCTGGCCGATGCCTGGCACGGGGAGGCGGGAGAGGGGGCGGCAGGGAGCTGGGCTGGGGCAGCAGGTGCAGCCTCTGGGCCCTGACCCCGTGTACCTCTGTCCGTAGGGATTTTTTGTCGCCATCATATACTGTTTCTGCAATGGCGAGGTAAGCATGGGAGGGGGAGCAGCCCTGGGACAAGGCGGGGGATGCAAGTCCAGTCCTTTCATTCTCCTGTCCAGTTCCTCTGCTCCTCTGAGAATAGCCCTGAGGACATTTTGAAGGCAGAGAGTCTTTCCAGATGATTCAGGATGTGCTAGGATTTGTGGGCTCCTCACTGTCTGGCAGAGCCCGCGTCTTCCCAGCCCCACGGGTTGAACACTCCGTAATCCATAGTGAACAACTCAGCCACCCCTGGGGCCATTAGAGCCTTGTGGACTCGGGGTGTGTCGGTTGCCTGCAGTGAGGCACCATGTTCTGAGGATGACGGGATTTTGCTTGGCATTGGAATTTTCCAGTAACACCCCATGCCTCTGGTTCCACTCAGTGCTGAGCATCATAGGGGCAGGGATGCAGGCACAGCTGGGGCTGGGGAGGGGGGACGTGGAGTGGAGGGGTCCACCTGATGTTCCGCTTCCTCTGGACCATCGCAGGTACAGGCCGAGATCAAGAAATCCTGGAGCCGCTGGACACTGGCCCTGGACTTCAAGCGTAAGGCCCGCAGCGGGAGCAGCAGCTACAGCTATGGCCCAATGGTGTCTCACACAAGTGTGACCAACGTAGGCCCCCGCACGGGACTAGGTCTGCCCCTCAGCCCCCGCCTGCTGCCCACAGCTGCCACCACCACCAACGGCCACCCCCCACTCCCCGGCCATACCAAGCCGGGGGCCCCGATCCTCCAGGCCACACCACCTGCCACGGCTGCTCCCAAGGACGACGGGTTTCTCAATGGCTCCTGCTCGGGGCTGGACGAGGAGGCCTCAGCGCCGGAGCGGCCGCCTGCACTACTGCAGGAGGAGTGGGAGACAGTCATGTGATCGGGGACCGAGCCAGGGTTGGACTCGTGGGCATAAGGGCTGACAGATGGACCAAGAGATGGCTGGTTGGACGGTTGCCCGCTCAGGGCTAGGGCTGGGAAGACAAAAGAGGAAAAAAAGAAAAAAAAAAAAAGAAAGAAAAGGGAAAAGGAAGCGGTGTGCAGCTTCCTGTGGTCTGAGCTGGGGCTCGGGAGGGGAGGGGAGGGGAGGAGCGGGGAGGGGTGGGAGCCATGGAGACATTCTTGGGTTTCACCTCTGGAGGTGCTCCAGGGGCCACGGGCCAGTCCCTGGGGTCGGGGTACAGTCCAGCAGGAAAGACCTTGGGAGAGGCCAAGAGTGGCCCCCGTTTGCTGGGGTCACACAGGGGCCCAGCAGAGCCATGCAGGAACTGGGCCGGAGCCTCTCCCTGCTACCAGCTCCAGCTGCCGCTTCTGTTGCTCCTGCTGAGGCCCCAGGGCAGCGGCGGTGGGGTGGGGGGACCCCTGGCTCCTCAGCTGACTCTTCACCTGTTACCCCCTCACTGTTCGCCAAGGGCCAACCGCAGGTCCCTGGGTCGCTGGCCCTGTTCCAGACCCCTTCCTTCCTGTCTGGTGGCCATGCTGTGTCCCTTGGGGGCTGGGCCACTCAGGGACCACCTCCACACAGGATCCCCAGCCCCCACCTTGGATCTGACAGGCCTCTGGCCACCAGACTGAGAGGGCAGGGAGCATGCTGAGGCCATCAAGAGGGATATGGGCTGAGGTCTGTGCTCGGGTCAGGAACTGGAGGGGAGCAGGACTCGGCACACCTGCTCAGGGGGGCTCTGAGACCGCCTCTAAGCACCCTCTCCAACACCCGCCCGCCACACCCACCCAGTCTTGGGCCCTAGGGCACCCCAGGCCCTCCTCACCTGATGCTGGGAACTGACCCCACGGCAACCCCACCCCACGCTCTGACCAGAACAAGCTTCCTTCTCAAGCCTGTGGCTGGCCTTGCTTCCGGGCCCGTACCAGCTAGCGACCCTGCCTGGCCCTTCCTTCCCTCATCTCCAGCGGTAACCATTTTGTTCTCTGTGGACTCGGCATCTGGAAAGCGCTCCCTACCTCGAACAGCACCCCCAACCCACTGGGGACTGGGCAAGGGGTCATGGGGCCGGGACTGCAAACTCAGGCGGTGGGTGGTATAGACCTACTCGGAGCCAGCCTCGGGGCAGCCCTGCTGGCCCTTCCAGATGGCGGGTAGGGCAAACAATGGCCCAAAGGCCTGGTGCACCCATGGGGCTCCATGGGGTGAGACGTGCTTGGAGTGCTGTGAGAGACGCGGGCCAGGACCCACAGGGCCACTGAGCCAGTTTGAGCACTGAGGACTCCTCTGAATGCTGGAAGCTACTGGAAACCGTACAGGAGAGCAGCATTTGAGCCACATTTAGAAGAGTCCCCGTGTCATTGGAGAGGCAGGAGGAGGTTACTCAGGCTTCAGGGGAGAGGTAGGCTTGTGGGAGGCAAGTAGCAGGCAGGAAGGACCCTGCATGAAGCACTGGCTGGGAGGAGACCCAGGCAGAAAAGACCACCCCCCATTCCCATCCTGGGGGTGTCTGTGTGGTGCCCCACTTCAGGCCTCAAAGCTATGGGACCTCTGGAAAACTCAACCTACCCACCCCAGAGGCAGTCCTTGAGGCCTCTAGCTGACTGGGCCCCAAGGCCCCATTTTCTCACCCAGACTCCTCCTCAGGAGGCTTCTGAAGGAGAGTCCATGAGGCCCACTCACCTTGAAACACCCTGACTGGGTAGCCCTAGGACAGAGCTGTATCTTTCCCCTCAGTCTATGCGACCCCAGGACAGAGTTAAGCCTCTCCTCTCAAACTGGGTTCTCTCAGCGCAGGGTTGAGCCTCATCCCACAGGCCAGGGACCTCCATCCCGGGACAGGGCTGTGCTCACCCCTCAGACTAATACCCCCTAGGACAGGGACAGGCCCCCCCCTTTCTAGGATGTCCAGGGCAGGACTGGACCTTACACCAGTCCAAGGCCCTAGGCTAGGACCCTCTTGCCTGCCTGAGTGGCCGGTCTGCCCACTCAGAGAGGCCTCCGAGCTGCACCTGGGCCATCCAGGTGTTGGCAGAGGAAGTGGGAGCCCTCAGAGGCCTGGCAGGCTGTCAGCACCCTGTTTGCCTTGAGCAGAGGCTAAAACCAGGTGGTCACTTCTCCCTTCAAGGCCTCCCAGCCCAGCCAAGCCGCAGGGAACACGTAAACACCAGCCGAGCTGGGCGCAGGCAGGCAGGGCGGAGGGCACCGAGAGACCCCAGCTCCTCAGCCTCCCTGGCCAGGGTGTCTGGAACCTCATGGGCTGCCCTGAACCCCAAGTGGGGCCAGTAAGGCGGGCCTCAACTCCCACCTGCCTTGGGCATGTGAACAGGCTCTGCCCTCTCTGGCCGGTCTTGCCTCCACCCAGATCAGGAGAGAGACCTCTGAAGACCCTTGGAAGGAACATACCCGGCTGGGGGTGCCTGGAACCCGAGACCAGGCCCCAGGCTGGGTAAGAGCCTAGTTCTCAGCTGAGAATGGGGCCTCCGGGCGTCCAGGGGCATCAGAGAGATGGCTCTGGCCACCCTCAACCTGCAAGCTGAGAACAAAGATGGAGCCAGGCCCCACACGCCCACCCAGAGTGGGCAGGCTGTGACAAGCCCACAGCCTCCTGCCCTAACCCTGGGGAGGTGGGAGGGAGTAGCACAGACACGGGGGAAAGGGGACTGAGTTCTCTGGAAGTTCAGAAGGGACATGACCCTGTCCTAGGGGACCTTAAGGGTGACACAGCCCTCCTCTGGTGGTGTGTGAGGGACCATGACCCTGCCCAGGGGCCTGAGAGGGTCCGGGCTCTGCCTTGGCTGTTAGAAGAGGTCTGGCTGGCTGGGGGTTCCATCAGAGGGGCAGGATCTGTGGGCCTTGCTGCAAGACTCCGGTACACAGGCTGGGCTGGGTCCAGCAGCTTGTCCCTCATGCTTCCTCAGCCAATTTCAGGAGAATGATTCCAGCCCGAGGCTCCCATGGCCAACGGCAACAAGCCTTGGCTGGGCCAGAAGAGGGGACTCCAGAGCCAAGCAGGGGCCTGGACCGTGGCTGGCTCCTGGGGTATGCTGTGTGACACTGGGCTAGCTGCCTTACCTCTCTGAGCCTCAGCTTCTCTTCTGATGTCAGGCCCCTGCCCAGGTCTCCTGGCCTCTGTGGGCTCAGTATTCCATCCTGCTCCTTAGTGGATCCATGGGACGCAAGGCCAGGACATCCTCAGTGACAGGATCTCTCCTTCTTCAGTGTCACAGTCATGCAGGCTGTGGGGGCCAAGAGGTGGCGGGCATGGATTCCGGGCAGCAACTCCTTGTCCAAGCGCCAGGGGTGAGGCAAGAAGCCCAGGTCTGGGAAGCAGAGGAGGCGGGAGACCAGGTTCCCACCTTTCATGTTGGCCTCAGTTTTCCAAATCTGTGGGTGAGGGGAGGGAAGACAGCTGCATTAATTATGCACCTACTGTTTAGGCCCCCTGCCACCCCAGCAGCTTGCCGGGGCGGGGGGGGGGGGGGGGGCGATAAAGAGGTTTCAATCATCCCATCATCCTAAAGGCTTCAGGTCACAGTCCTCAGAAGGAACCACTGGGCGTGGGTGGTGGGGGGCAGATGAGCAACCCCCATGGGCTCCTGCTGGCTTTGCTTCCCTGCGGGGAGGAGGAGGGGACCAGGCCGGGCTGAGAAGATGGGGTTCAGGGCAGGGGAGGGCGGGCTTGTGATCACCCCAAGCTCTCTTCTCAGAGCTCCAGGACATGTGGCTGCAAATTCCCCTTCCCTGCTCCTCCCACTCCCCTCGGCTCTGCTCTCCCAGCAGCCCGCACCGGAGAGACCCTCTCCCAGGGACCCTCTCCCCAGCAGGTGGCAGGCCTCGAGCTCCCACCACGCTCGCCCATCTCAGTGAGACAGAGGGGTGTGTTGTGGAGCGGCTAGGTGTGTCCATTTATTTGTATTATGTATGCATATTTGTGTCTGTGTATTTATTTGTATTTATGCATGCATATTTCTGTGTGTGTCTTTTCAAATGTGTGTGTTGTGTCTGTTGCACTGTCATTGGTGCTTCTCTCCGTGTACATACCCGTGTCTTTGTGTGCGCGTACAGATGTGGATGTCCGTTTGTGCGGGGCTATGTGTGCGACTGTATTGTGTGTCAGCATGCCTGTTTCTATTTGTTTGCATGGCTGTGTATATGTGCGTGTCTATTTGCGCGTGTGTGTGTGTGTGTGGACCTGTGGTCTGAAAATGCCGCCTGTGGGTGGAATTTGGCCCAGGGACGTGTTTGGCTTGGCCCTCATAGTATTTTCAGCATCTTGAGCCAACATTTAAAAATCAGGATATTTCACATAAAAATCCAGCTTTCCAGTTTCTCTTAAAAAATTCAGAAGCCCTGGCAGCCCTGGGCCACGTTCCCATGAAGCTACTCTCCTCCAGCACTCATGGGGGCTGCCCGTCCTCCCACCCCCTCACCTCTCATCTCGCCAACCAGCACCTTAGGGATGACTCAGTTTGTGACCCCAGAGTGTGTAGTCACAACAGTGTGTAAGCCGAGCTGTCAGGGAACGTGTGCACAAACGGAGTCCACACCAGGGGGTGTGTACTTGGGATGGCATATGTGTGCAGGAGGCCAGTCTGAGTGTGCAGGGGACATGGGGGGACCTGCTCGTGCAGGGGTGGGTGTGTAAGGCACAGTGCCTGCAGGTGTATGTGGGAGAGCGCGTGGGTGTACACGTGTGTGTGCATGGGGGGTGTGCGTAGCCGTATCCATGACCATGTGGAGCGTGTGGGCCACTGTGGTCTGGCGTGCTCTGCACAGGGGCCTCTTCCGGCCTTTGATGGGGAATTGGATTCCCGGCTTCTGGCTGGGCTGCCTTGTGGGATTTATTTCTGTCTCAGTGCCGACCAGAGGCCTGAGTAATGGGAACATTTAGAGAAAACCAGTAAATACATAGAAAAGGGGCAGGCTGGCCGGGAAACTCTGCCTGGACACCCTTTCCCAGCCCACAGCTGCCAGAGGCCAAGGCCAGGCCTGTGCCAGGGAGGGAAGCAGCCAGGGAGGGAAGGACCCGGCACGCACATTCATTCCCACTCTGTGGCATGCTCACAAACGTCCATCCAGGCCCAGCAGGAGGGTGAGCCCCCTATGCCATCTGGATGGCCCCTGGGACAACCGGCATCTTGGGAGCTTGGCTCCAAACAAGAAGTGCTCAGGACAAGCTTCGAGGGTGCCATGTGAGGTCTGGCTTAGGGGCTAAGGGGCCCTGACCTTCCAGGAGAGTCCCTTTCCCAAGCAGACTACAGAGGGTCCGCATCCCCGGGTATTCTGTCCACAGATGCCTCACACAGGTGCAGACCCTCCTGCAGGAGGGATGAGCTGCCTGTGACCTGACAGGGCTGGGACTGCCCCCACTCAGAGCCAGGGGCCCATGCACTCTGGAACCACTGCTGCCTGGAACCCGAGTCAGGCCAGCGGGGAAGGGGCAGGAAGAGCTGCGGCTCTCCTAGGACACCGTCCCACTGTTCTGGGCTTCATGCGGACGGAGCACCACTCTTGGCATCATCTCTGATGTCAAATAGGCCCCATGGGAAAGAACAGACTGATTTGTCGGGTGGGGTGATGTGTATTACAGAAGACCCACTGGAGCAGCGGGCAAACAGGCTGCACTGACCCACACTCCCTTCCAGGGCCCTGAGTCGGTGTCTTCTGCTGCCCCCCAGTGGCCATAGGAAGAAGTGGGGAAATAAGGCGCCGGAGCCCCATCCATGCAGCCCCAGGTCCCACCACTCACAATACCCCAGTGTAATGTCCAGCCCGATGGCTCTTGGGGAAGCAAGGGCTTTCGGGCTGGTCTGAGGGAGGGGCTCACCTCGCGCCCCCGGGAGGTCAGCCCTGGGAGGGCAAGAGATCATCAGATTCCCAGCCGCATCATCAGCCCCTAGAACAATGCCCAGCGTGAGCAGGTACTCACAGAGCAGATCCGAATCCCCAGCTCCTCTAGGGGTGGACAGGCTTGCACCTGACTCCGGACATGACTCAGACCCCTGTGGAGGTGTCACCTGAATGA
Source organism: Taxidea taxus jeffersonii (assembly GCA_003697995.1). Lineage (NCBI taxonomy): Eukaryota > Metazoa > Chordata > Mammalia > Carnivora > Mustelidae > Taxidea > Taxidea taxus. The sequence goes on from ML104842.1 coordinate 39,186, forward strand.
AGGTGAGCAGGCATTTCGCACTAGAGCCCCAAAGGTGGTGAGCAGCAGCATGGACCCTAACAGGGACATGGCTGGGAGGACAGGCCAACTCCAGAGGACTAGACTTGCTCAAACTGGGTGCCTTCACACTCCTGACTGCAGCCTGCTGGGCTAGACAAAATTTCCCCTTGTAATTTTAGAGGCTGTGCTTCTGACCCCAAATCCCCAGGTCCTCACTATGGTATAGACCTTGTCCCAGCCCCTGGGGCCCTATCCCCACAATCCCAGGTACAACCTCCTCCCGGCCCTCTTGCTGCCCCTTTTACCCACAGGCGCCAAGGTTGGGTCTCTGGCCCAGCAGGCCTTGTCCTCCTTTCCTCTGCTGGGGAAGGGCTATTGCTGATCAACCCAGGCCTGACACCTCTCCAGAGATGACCAGGAGGCCAGATGTCCTCAAGGAACTTAATTTTCCAGACCGTAACTCTCCAAAGTACAGGGCCGAGCGAAGGAATGGTCTCGTACACTGTTTCCCGTATATCAAAAATTTATTACCATACTTATTTCACCTGTTTTTGTGGGACATTTTTTAAAGTTTTCATTATTATTATTTATTTGAGAGCAAGCGAGCAAGCGAGTGAGAGCACAAGCAGGGAAAGTGGGAGAAACAGGCTCCCTGCCGACCAGGGAGCCTGATGCAGGGCTCCATCCCAGGACACTGGGATCACGACTTGAGTCAAAGGCAGGCACTTAAACAACTGAGCCACCCAGGCACCCCTTTTGTGTAATATTTTAATTCCAAAATGAAGGGTGGGAAATTTTATGAAGACCGTGGTCTTCATATGATGATGACTTGGAAACCTCCATTAAACTAGAGATCGGGGCTCATTTGTTCTAACTGATGTATCCTGGACAACAAATTCAAATGATCTAGTATTCATTAAGTGATAATACACGTGACATTGCTTTTTTTCTACTTCTTAGCGATCATAAAGAATATGGTTATGAACATTTGTGTAGACAGTCTTTCTTTCTCTGGAATAACTGCCCAGGAGGAGTGTGGTTGCTGGGTAGCTTCTCTACATCCTTGCCAGCATTTGGTATTATCACTATTCTTTATTTACGCTGTCCTAATTGGTGTATAATGATGTCTTATCATGGTCTTTACTTGCATTTCCATAACGGCCAGTGATGCTAAACGTCATGTGTTTGCCACTTATATACCTTGTTCAGCAAAATGTCTCTTGCCATTTTCTAATTGAGTCCTTCTTTCCTTCCTCTCTCATTTCCTTCCCTCCTTCCCTCCCTCCTTCTGTTGTGAAAGTTCTCTATAGTCTAGAGTTGAGTCCTTTATCAGATATGGGGTTTACAATGTAGTCTGTAGCTTTCCATTCTCTATTAATAGAGTTTTTGTTGGAGCAAAAACTTCATTTTGGTTAAGTCAAATTTATTGGTTTTTTCCTTTAGGGATGTGTTTCTGTGTCTCATGTCTAAGAACTCTTCACCAAGTTCTTCTAAGTCCTGAAGATTTTCTCCTAAAAAAGGTTTTTGTAAGTTTACACTTTACATGTAAACCTATGATCCACTTTAATTTTTGTATATTGTCTGGCTGGGCTTTAGGCTGGGTTCTTTTTTTGGCCTTTGGAGAGCCAATCATTCCAGCATCATCTGCTGAAGCCTATCTTGCCTCCCGTGAGCTCGTTCTGCATCTTTGTCAAAAATGAGTCGACCTGGGGCGCCTGGGTGGCTCAGTCAAGCACCTGCCTTTGGCTCAGGTCATGATCCCCGAATCCCAGGACCAAGCCCCATCTCGAGCTCCCGGCTCAGCGGGGAGTCTGTTTCTCCCTCCACCACTCTCACGTTCTCCCTCACGCTCTCAAATAAATAAACAAGTAAATAAAGTTGTCCGTTCTTATTTGGGGCAACTTGAGTTCTCTACTCTTTTCCATCGATCTGTGTGTCTATCTTCCCCCCGTTTCCCCCAGCATTCCCACTTTGATGGCAGGGGGTTTAGAATCATGAATTCAGGGGGCGCCTGGCTGACTCAGTCAGTAGAGCATGGGACTTCATCTTGGGGTCATGCCTTCCAGCCCCAGGTTGGGTGTGGAGAGAACATTAATAAACTTTTAAAATCACAAATTCAATATCCTTAGTAATTACAGCTATGCAGATTATCTATCTCATCTTCTGTGAATTGCAGTTCATGCTTTTTGAGGAATTGATCCATTTCATCAACTTTTCAAATTGATGTGGGTATCTACAGTCTCCCCTTACTGTCTTTCTGAGGTCTGTGGGGTTGCGAGGGCAGCCTTAATGCATTCCTAAAATTCCTAACTTTGTCCTTGTCAGTCTTGCTAGAGGTTAGTCAATTATTGATTTTTGCAATGTTTACCGGTTTCTCTGCTCACCACTTATTCCTGTATCCTGTGGCAGGCACCACTGGCTGCCTTCCCAGGGCTCTTTCTACCCTTCTTCCTTTCTCGTGGAACCTCAATTTCAATCATGGTGGCGATATGCCCAGCTTAGAATGCCCTTACTCCCCACATGTCTGCAGGGAAGGCGGGATGTGACCCAGTCATGGCTGATCAGATGTGAAGGCAAGCCTGGGGACTGACTGGGCTTGAAACCACAGTTCCCCCAGCTGGCTTGCCCCTTGCCCTCCCCACTCCTGCTGATGCCTCCCACCTGGGGGTGCGTAGGCTCCTCAGGGAGCTAAAGACAGCAGCTGCGGAGACAAAAGGTACCGTCTCCCTGGAGCTACTGTATCACCATAGATAGGACACAAGGAACAATAAAGCCCTCCTTGTCTGAGATCCTGTTTGTGCCAAATGCAGCCCTGATTCTTCCACCCCTCTCCGGGCTCCCACCATGGCTCCTCTTGCTCCGGAACTTTCCCTGCTAGTATCTCCGGCAAATATCACTGGGTATCAGAAGCCCGAAAGAAAATGTCTGGACCTGATGATGGACGGACACTTCTGTTTCCTTGGCATTCGGGAAAAATGTCTTGTAGAACCCACTACTGATGAAAATGGAACGTATTCATTCATAGGTTGTTGGTATTTTTTCCATGTAGCTTGGATGGTTTTTCTCTTTACCCTCAATGCTCTAATCTGGACCCCGGTAGTGAAACAGCAGATGGGGCCATTTAAAAAAAATCCCGGGGCGCCTGGGTGGCTCAGTGGGTTAAAGCCTCTGCCTTCGGCTCGGGTCATGATCCCGGGGTCCTGGGATCGAGCCCCACATCGGGCTCTCTGCTCTGCGAGGAGCCTTCTTCCCCCACCCCCCCCGTGTCTGCCTCTCTGCCTACTTGTGATCTCTGTCAAATAAATAAAATCTTTGAAAAAAAAATCCCACTTCACACTTCCAGAGTAATACAGGTTGTGAATGCTGGAGATTTCTCTCCTTAAAGATATATGTGTGTTGGGGCGCCTGGGTGGCTCAGTGGGTTAAGCCTCTGCCTTCGGCTCAGGTCATGATCTCAGGGTCCTGGGATCCAGCCCCACATGGGGCTCTCTGCTCAGCAGAGAGCCTGCTTACCAGCTCCCTACCCCCCACCCCCGTCTGCCTCTGCCTACTTGTGATCTGTCACATAAAAATTTTAAAAAATAAAAAAAACAAAAAGTATGTGTGTGAGAGGCGCCTGGGTGGCTCAGTCATTGTCTGCCTTTGGCTCAGATCATGATCCTGGGGTTCTGGGATCAAACCCTGCATCGGGCTCCCTGCTCTGTGGGGAGTCTGCTTCTCGCTCTCCGCCCCCCTCCTTGTGTTCCCTGTCTCTGTCAAATAAAATTTTTACAAATAAATAAAAATAGCACCTGAGTTTTTTTTAAAGGTAGTTTAATACGTTGATTATAATTAATGATGTACTTGGATTCATTTACTTGTCCTATGTTTTTCTCTTTTTCTCTCTTGGACTTCTTTTGGGTAATTTTTTTTTTCCTTAACTGCTTTGGAAGTGGTACACCGTTTCTCTTGTTAGGGTGATCCTAGAAATGTCCGCCTACCTGTAGAGCAGAGTCTAGGGTCTAGGTGGAGTCTTTTCTCTCTTCCCAAGTAAGCTGAGCTCCGTAGAGGGTTATAATCCCCACTACGTCTCACCTCGGGCAGAAGTGTGTAAATATCACTACTGTCACATACTCTAGTAGCCCTGGTCTTACTTTCACCCCACGGGACATTCTCATTTCATAAGGTTGATACCTATTTAGATTTCCACTTTCTTTCTCTTCATTCCTTACTTATATCAGATTTTCCATCTGGGATCGTTTCTCATTCCAATCTGAAGACATCCTATAGAAACTTTTTTTTTTTTTTAAAGAATGCTGCGGTGCCTGGGTGGCTCAGTGGGTTGAGCCTCTGCCTTCGGCTCAGGTCATGATCCCAAGGTCCTGGGATCGAGCCCCACATTGGGCTCTCTGCTCAGCAGGGAGCCTGCTTTCTCCTCTCTCTCTGCCTGCTCGTAATCTCTCTGTCAAATAAATAAATTAAAAAAGAATAAAATTTAAAATTTTAAAAAGGAGAATGCTTATTTCATTTTTTAAGAACAGCTTTAGTGAGAGAGAATATACATCGCCTACACTTTGCCCACTGAAAGTGTACAAATTCAACAGCTTTTAGCATATCATTGATTTGTGAAACCACCCACCATAATCCATTGTGCAATATTTTCATTACCCCCAGAACACTTTCTTTCCATGTGAGTCTGCTGATGACAAAAATCTCTGGGTTTGCTTGTCTAAAAATATTGTAAGGAATATTCTCTGGGCATAGAATTGTAGGTTGACAACTTCCTTTCATCTAGTTAATGCTGATATGGGCAGGTATCCCTCTAGTTACCACCCGCTGCGGCTGAGACATCTGCTGTCTTGCTCCTTAAAGGGTAATGCTATCTTTTCTAATTTTAACATCTTTTCTTGCTCTTTTTGTTCTGTCAATATATTGCACTTAACTCTCTAGGTATGCAGCAGTTTTGAAATAGGCCCACAAAATCTTAGATCTCCCTTCCTGATGGAGAACCTAATTCTCCTTTGAGTGTAGCCTGGACTTATTTCCCAAGTCACTGGACATAGTGACTTGCTTCTAGCAATATAACATGGCAGAGTATCACTTCCAAGCCCAGGTCATAAAAGGCCCTAGTTTCCCCCTACTTTCTGTCTTGGATTGCTCATTCTGGGGAAAGCTGGCTGCCACAGCATGCGTGCATGCACACACACACACACACACACACACACTCACAAAAGCCTTATGGGGAGAGCCATGCGGCAAGGGCTCTGTGTACACCATGCTTCCATGAGCCTTCCTGGCAGTGGACAGCATCCCGGAAGCACAGTCTCCAGCCCTGGCCAAGCTTTCAGATGACTGCAGCCCTGGGAACATCTTGACCATGATCTCAGAGACCCCAAACTAGAACTTCCCAGGTAAGCCACTCCGCATTCTTGACCCGCAGAAACGGTCCAATACTAAAGGTCTGTTTTAAGCCACTGAGTTATGTATGGAATTTGAATGCAGGAATTGATGATTAAGGTATGAAAAAGTTTTAAGTGAACTTGCTTACTAAGGTGAAATAAACATACAAAAAATTCACAAATCAGATGTGTTTGGGTCCCTGAATAGTCAAAAAGTGATTTTACCTAATTAATCACCATCCACACCAAGAGATGGAACTTCTGAGTGTTGATTTTTTCCTTTTGTTGCCTTGCTTGAGATTTGCTGACCTCCTTCAATCTGTGGATTGGTGATTTTGAAGAGTTGTTTCCAGCCATTTAAAAAATATATATATGTGTATGTATATTTTTTATGTATATATTAAATTTATATATTATTTAATATGTATATATATTACATCCACCTCCTTTTTGCCTTTTTTCCCTCCTGGAACTCTAACCACATGTTATGTGGCTCTTCTCACTCTATCCTCTGTATCTCTTAGCTTCTTGTTTTAGGCTATCAATCTGTTTCTCTTGCTGGGCTGCATTCTGGAGAGCTTCGTCGGGCCTAGCTTCCTGTGTGTGAACTGTTTCTTTAACTCAAACTCTAGACCCAGGGCTTCTAACTACTATGATAGTTTCTATTTCTGTAACACCGCTTTGGTTTTTTTGGCAAATCGATTCCTATTTTCAAGACTTTTAGTTCTTACATCGTTTTTCAACATTTAAATCCTGTGCCTGGTAATCCTAACATATGAATCCTTTGTTAGTCTCCTGTGTCCCTGCCGGTGTCCTTTGCCCATGGTGCCTTGTGGCCTCGCAGATTGCTGCTCACTTTTCTTGGAACTTTATCAATGGGGCTCCATCGAGGACTATGATGAATCGAGGTTCATTCAGGTAGGATCTGCATTTCTATCAAGCATCTGAGACCACTCAGACTCTTGGCTTGAGGTTTCTCATGTGCAAACCCATGTGGGGGCAGGCTCAGTTCTCAAGGAAGACCTTTCTTCACTCCAGTCAGTGCCCAGGTTCAGTTTTCCTCTGGGATGCCAAGGGAGCGGATCTATTATTAGTTCACAGAGGGCTCTGCCCTTTGCGGCCCCAGCCTTCTGGAGGGTTCTCGTACCAGGCCCCTCATTATGCACAGGTAGTGAGTTGTCTTGGCCCCAGGTACCGAGCACCCCAAAAACCAATGCTGTTTCACCTCGCTTGTCACATACCTTCAAGCCAGAAGTCAGACTGCAGCATTCTGCTGCTTCTCCTACCCTCTTGCTTGAGTGTTTCCTACTTTCTTGCCTGGTCACTGAGGCCTTTAAAAGCATTTGTTGTAACTATTTATTTACCTAGTATTTTTAGCTGTTTGCAAAGGGAGGATCAGTTCGGGCCACTGCGGTCCCATGATGCCAGAGACAGAAGTGGTCAGCCATTCCTTCTTTCTCCAGTTTTCTTTTCCCGATCTCCCATCCGCTCACGGACGCCTGGCAGTCCACTTGCCAACCTACCTGCTCTCTCCACTGCCTTCCGGGGCTTCCGCTCTAACTTTCTACTGATCAATCCCTCCTTCGATTGTTATTACTTAGCTCCTCCAGTGAGTTGATGTTGTGTGTGTGTGTGTGTATGCCGCTTATTTTAATAAACATTCTTTGTTTCCAAGATTACCACCCAGATCTTCCTCCTACCTAAGTTCCTGAGTTAAGGGAGCTGGGTGCCTCTTTTACCTCTGGCAAGAAAACCAACGTTCATTTTAAAGCCTGTTAGGATGTCAAGGTTTCGGTTCCTTGGGGATCAATTCTTCCACCTGGTGGGGTGGTACCCCTTCTTCAAGGCACCGGTGTCCTCACAAATTCTGTAATTTTTGTTCGCGCGCCCATTGCGCATGATGGTGTTGGTTTTGCCCTCTCCGTGCATGCCGGTTTTCTGTAAGTATACAGAGCTGTAAACGCAGAAGCAAAACTTTCCTCAGCTCTCGGGGTTCCCACTCTGTGGGGCTGGCCACACGCTAGTCCCAGCGCCGTCGAGGGAGTGGGAGCCTCGCCGGGAGTCTGAGGCATACGCTGCCAGGGATGAGCACCCACCCTGCTTGTACACCAGTCCTGGGCCTGGAGGCAACTTCTCGTCCTTTATTCCCAGGAAGGGAAGGCCGGTCCCAGATGCCGTGAGGCAGAGGGAGTCCAGCTCAAGCCCTGCCTGCCGCCTAAAGGCAGGTGTGACCCCAGCTTGCTTGGGAACCAGAGTCCTGGGTCTGCCTGCTGCTCAGCGAGCCACCTACTGCTTTGGCCCTGTCAGACCTGCTCCCTTCCTGCACAGGTTACCTTCTCAGGGTAGTTTTTAGATGAAAGCATCTGCTTCATTTTATGAGCGTGCTGGTGTCGGGGCACATGTATCCACTTCAGCTCTGTGACCTGAGTCTTTGGCACCGTCCACCAGGGGGCAGGATGCACTGGGATGACACCGGGTGGGGGTGGGACACTCGAGGGGAACCCTGAAGGCAGCTCAAGCGTGTTACCACTTTGGAGATGAAACTCTAGTTGGCCATGGGGACCTGGACTCAGCGCTGTGGCCAGTCACTCTAGAGAGTCAGCTCCACAGACGAGGCTCATGGTCCTAATGCCAGGACCCTGGGGACCTAGAGCCTAAGACCATACCCCAAAACCAGGCTCTAATACCCTAGTCTCTAGGAGCCACCCCCCACCCCGGTGCAGGGGCCCCGTCCCAGGGAAGCCACAGTCTAGCTCTGACAATGACGCAGGGACAGGGACCGCCGGGGGTTGTGAGAGTGAGACACAATGGTGCCAGGAGCCTTGAATCTGGCTCCACCTGGGATGGAGGCTTGCCAGGACACAGCATACCCCCTCCACATGCCCAGCCTCTCCCTTCTCTCTCACATTGTGAGGGGAACCACATAGGACCAACACAGAGTGGGAGCCTCTCTAGGCTGGCTACAACTCCAGCAAGGTCCCGGCCTGTGGGAGGGCTTAGAGAAGGCTCTCAGACTCGGACCCAGACTCGAAAGGTCGGGTCTGGGCCTTCTGCACTCTACCAGCCTCAACATGCCTGGTCCAATATAGGGCTTCCTTGTGTGAAGCTTCACCTCATAGCCTCCCTGTCTTGGGGCCCAAACCCACAGTGCCCCAAGGACCCAAAAAATATATAATAGGTTTCTGCCACATACATGGGTCTGCTTGCTTCTATTTCTACGGATAAAAGAAACTTCCAGTTACACAAATATGTACAGACACAGCAAGCCCACGGGGTTGCTGTTGGCTCTGCCCCTCTCGGCATGGTGAGGACCACTCAGGAGACAAGGAGCTGACCTCATCCCAGGCAAGGGTTTCTGGCAGATGGGGCAGTGTAGTTCTGGAGCCAAATGGAAGGTAACAGCAAGCCCAGCCCCCATGCTTGCCCAAGGCCACCCGCCCACAGGACAGGTATGATGGTGGGGGTGGGGGGATAAGGCGTGCCTCAGTCGGAGTCGCAGGCTTCTTGCTCGGTCGTAGCGTCCACTGCAGAGGCAAGGTTGTCCTCCTGGCCTTTTAGCCTCTCACCTGGATGGATGGCAGACAGAAGCAGTGGGGAGGGGCCCTATGCTTGGGCCACCACCCAGAGGGCAGGGACCCCACCTTGCTAGGCCCTGTACTTACGGATCAGCTCGGCAATGGCCCTCTGGGTCCGCTTTTCTAGCTTCTCCAGCTTTTTCGCTACGTCTCTCTTGAGGTCCCTGTAGCAGGCAGGTGCGAGGAGGCCAGAAGGTGAAAGCTGGCCTGGTGTGGCTTTGGGACCCTCCCCTCCTAAAGCCCCTGTGGTGGTAGGAATCACATTCAGCTGCCTGAGAAGACCACCCTGACGAGGCAGCCAGGACCCTCCTCTCTCCATCTCTGCACTCTCCCAAACCCAGCATCGGCCAACAGGCTCTGGCCCGCTGAGGCAGCAGCTGGTGTTGCAGACCCACCGATCATGGGACTGAGTCAAGGTGTGCAAGGGCGGATGGCTTCTCAGGGTTGCCCTCTTGGTTTGGTCTCACTGTGGGTCCTGCTCCCCTTCCAGCCACATGCTCACCCTTGCCAACAGGGGCTTCCAGAAGCACACACAGCCTACTCTCCCCACTCTGGGACTCCTAGGACGCATGCCCCATGCTTTTGTTTCAACAACTGAGAACACCTTCAGTGGGGCCGTGCCTGCCACAGGATCGTGGGTGAGAGGGATGAGGCCCACCACTCTGGCCCAAGGTCAAGCAGAACACAAGCCCCAGGACACACAGCCCTCTCTCACCCTCTGTATCAGCCTGGTCACAGGGGCACCGGGGAAGGACACACAGTCCCCCTTCACAGGAGAGGAAACTGAGGCCCTAGCAGAACAGGCCAGGCGGTGGCAAACTGGGACAGAAATTGACATCTGCTCTTCCCATCACCTTGCCTCCATCCTGTGGCTCCGTGAGGGCCATGGCTTGCCCTTGCAGAAGGGACTTCTGGAGGGGACGGCTGCTCCTCCCTCTCCCCAGGCCCCTTCCCGCCCTCCAGGTGTTGCCCTCACAGGCCTCCCTCTCGCTCTCCCTTTATGTCCTGTCAAGAGGTTCTGAGGGCAGTTGTTATCTCGTGTAGCTGCGTGTCCACACTGTCTGTCTCCCTGCTTTGAGGGTGGGAGAGGCCCAGCCGGAGGGCCGTGCCCAGCACAACTGGCCAGTCAGCCCACGCTAGTCCTACGTGGCAGCGCTCACCAGTCAGGCTTCCGGGGCGCGAGGTTGGCCAGGTCCTGGGGAGGAAGGAGACGCATGTCAGGACTGGAGGGGCCCAGCCCCAGGACACAGAGGTAGAAAGTGGGGAACAAGGGAGGGAGGGAGGAAAGGGTCAGGGAAAATGGGGTGGAAAGGGAATAGAGAAGTGGAAAGACAGAACAGACAAAGCAGAAGAGAGGAGAGCATGGGGCAGGGAGAGGGAGCAGAGAAGGGCCCCCAGTGGGCTCCCAGGGCACTCAGGACGCTCACCACTTCCTCAATGATGGGCTCGGGCTTGGCGGCCTCCAGCTGCTCCTTCACCTTCTCTTCCACTAGAGGGTGCAAGACAACCACACAGGCCGGTCGGACAGGCGCGGCCACTCTCGCTGGGGCGCACCCTGCAGCCCGGGGAAGGGGGAGAGGGTGCGGGCGGGAATCCGCCCGTGGAGACCCTGGGCTTTCCTGGCCCTCTCCTGGGGGTCCCAACCTCCAGAGACTAAGACTGCAAACGCAGCCCTGGAGGAAGGGCTTGGGGTTCCCAGGATGAAAGCAATCCTGGGGTGAAGGAGGGCCTGAAGGATGGGACCGCTAGAAGAGAGTGCGCAGACCTGTAGACCTCCAGCCAGGACGCAGGGCTGGTACTCTCCCCTGCTGGGAAATGCGAGCACTGCCTGCGTATTATCACATACGGTTTTGTGAAGAACCACGAGGACCAGCTTTCCTTACTCTACAGGGGCTCCTGGGCTCTGAGGGTATCCTCTGGGCCCCGGACTGACCGGGACCCAGGTGCCTTTTCTTCCCATCCCACTTGGATGTGTGTGACCTGGGGAACAGCTGCCCTCACGCACCTCCCAGCTACGCCCCATGGCTGACCACGCACTAGGCCTCTGGATGATGAGACCAGGAAGGCCTTATGGAGGAGCCCCGTGCAGACAGAGACCAGGAGCACTAACGACAACTCTGGGCTCCAGAGCTTCCTCCAACCCCCCGTCACTGTGGCCACGTGTGCCTCCCGGCCCCTCAGCCCTGCCTCACCTCCCTCCAGCCCCAGGTGCTGAGCCAGTGGCACGGGATCACTCCCCGCCCCCTCCCTCGTCCGGCCTTACTGTCCCACCACAGTGCGTCCCACACCATGAAGCAAATCACCTGGAAAGCATGTGAATCTTGGGGCAAACAACATGGGGAACCAGACTGGGGTGCGAATAAAGGGGCAACACTTCACTATTTTCAAGATAAACGATTACTCATTTATAATTTGTAGAATTCAAAATTGGTAACACAAACAAAGGCTAAAAACAAGGCCGGGGACCCCCCAGGGTAGGAAGTGCCCGGCATCTCCCCATGAGCTCCCAGCTACTGAGCCGCTCCCCACACCGCGGGAGAAGGGCGGCCACGGGATGGGCCGGGCCGTTGAGTGCTGGCAGGAACGCCCCTCCCCTCCTCTGTGCCAGGCGGGCGTCTGCCCACGGCCCTCTGAGCGCCTGAACACTCCGCTCTTCTTCAGGGTCTCACTTGGACCCCCAGATGTCCACAGGACCCTCCCCGCACCTCCCGCTGCCCCTGCCACCCGAGGGCCCCAGGGCCACTTTCGCCCCTCAGCCCAGAGAGGTCCTCCCAGGGGATGTGGCCTCTTCCCTCGCAGGTCCCCGGAAGGCCCTCGGGTGCCCTGAGCTCCTCTGCTGTCGTTCAACACGGGTTACGGCCGCACAGCTGTGAGATGGGGCCGGAGGCTCCTAGAGGCCCGACTTCAGCCCTGGCGCTGCCGGTTATTTCCCAAGGGAGCGCGACACCTGCCGAGGCAGAGGCATCCAGGGGTGTCTCAGAGCAGAGGTGGAGTGACGCAGCCCACCTACCCGCGACTGGCTTGGCGGGGGGTACCCTCCTCCTCTTCAGGTCCTCATCTTCGGGCACATAGTTCCGCAGCCTGAGTTCCCTGTGAGAGCAGACAACAGGCGGCGATGCAGTGGACGGCGTGGCCACCTCGGTCACCTCCAAGGCTGGGGGATCGGATCATGAGGAAGTCACGCAGGCTAGGGTCTCTTGGGAGACAGCCTGGTGAAGAGGGAAAGAACAGGAACAGAAGACTCATGGGGACAGGCCCCCGTCTCTGAGCCTCAGTCCCTTCCCCTGCCAGGTAGCGGCTGGGCGGGCCACTCTGTCCTCGCCCAGAGCTGGGGCCGAGGAGCCCTGGGGAGCATTCACAGGCCACCTGTCCCGGAGGAGCTCCATTTGACAGTTAAGGGACCTGAGGGTCCGAGAGGCTGCACCACTGTCATGAGGTCCCACAGCAGTGGCTGCAGAGTCTGACCTGGAGTCAGGGCCAGAGCTCCTGGACTGAGTTTCTCCTAAGGGAGAAAACCCAGTGGTCACCGGGTTCTCCAAGCCTGGCCTCCTCCTCAGAGCTTCTGCAGTCGGGAGCCGCTGGAGCAGACCTCAAGTCTTGGTGTCAAGGGTGCACGTGTGCCAGGCGCAGGTGGCAAGGGCGGAGGACAGGCATGATGGTGTGCAAGGCTGAAGAGCCAGGCCCACCAGCCAGCCAGGAGAACAGCCCAGCCTGGAGGCCACAAGAGCTCCTTAAAGTGCTCCTGGATGGACCCCAAGAGCTCTGTGAAAGCAGAGGAGCCACGGGGGGACCAGGATCACACCATGGGCCTGCCTGGCAGTCCCCTCGGGCAGAGTGGGCCACACCACGGACTTGCTGGGGCCGCCGTGGCTCAGTAGCTCATACACCCCACCCAGAAGCTTGCCCGCAGCAGAAGCAGCCCTGGCCAAGCCCACAGGGTGGCAGAGTGACAGTTCCTGGGGGCTGCTGCTTAATAAAAACCAGAGACTGTGGGCCAGACCATTTCAGCCCTGGGGAAACAGAAGTGACCCTGACACGCCAGCCGGGGAAGCCTAGGCTGGGGGTCCTCCTTCCTCATACCTCTCCTGAGCCCCTCAAGGACTGCCGGCCCCTCTGAAGTCCTGGACCTCCAGGATAGGGCTCGTTTTCCCAGCAGGAGGGCTCCCACCATCCGACACCTACAGAACGCTGTCTGCCGGGCAAAAACGCCACTCATGTCCCCGAGCGGCCAACTTTTCTAGAGCCAAGGCAGCAGGTGTCTGTGGCCATACACTTAGCAAGGGGCACTGGTCTGAGTTTGGGAACTTTCTGATGCCAATCATCCCCTATTTCACCAGCCCCACCAGCGCCCTTCTCTGCCAGGGCTCTGAGGGGCAGTGCCGGCAGGGCCTGCATGCAAAAAACCTGCCACCCACTCCCACAGGCCGCCTCCTCTACGAAGTGGGGACACCCACCCTGTCCTCTATCCACTAATGGCTCCCTCGGGCCCGCTGGCAAATGCCATGGAGGCACCGGGAGAGAAAGCCGTGCCTGATCTGGTGCAGGGACTTTCGTTCACAACAGGGTGGGGAGAGAAGCGGAAGAGAAACTGGGTGTGGGCAGAAGACTGCAGGGGTTAGTGAGAAAGAAAACCCCTATCACTCTCAGAAACCGGCTCCAGGGCTGTGTGAGAAATCAGGAGGCAAGAGGGAGGCCACTGCCAACTGTACCGGGACTCACGGCAACAGCGAGTACCCATACCCCGGCCCCCTCGCTGCCCAGGCTTCGGAAGACGCTGGAACGGGGAGGACGTGGCAGGGGAACAGAAGAGGCAGCACAACAGGAAAGAGCAGCACTGGCCAGGGGGCTGGCCACTCAGCACACCCATGTCCCACAACAGCCCCGCTGCCTGCTGCCCCCTGCACCCCTGGAGCTAAGTACGGGTCCAGGAGTCACGGACACATGGGTCCCGGTCACTGTGGGACTGTCCCATCTGGGCCTCAGTTTCCACATCAGCAAACAGTCAACTTGACACTGCCCAGCTGTGTCAAGCTAGGTCCCTGCCCTCCCTGCTTGACCCTGTGAGACCTAATGAAGAGATTGCCTGTCACTAATCCCCAATTAACTAGCCCTCCCCTATGCCTATCACTGACACGGGACAAGAGCCTCTGGGGCAGGTCATGGGGGCAGTGGGTTCTGCTCCGGGCCTGGTCTTTCCAACACAGGACCAAGGTTTAACAGCCTGCTTCTGCAAACAACTTAAAAAACCTGACAACAGGGGCGCCTTGGTAGCTTGGTCCGTTAAGTGTCTGCCTTCGGCTCAGGTCACGATCCCAGAGTCCTGGGATCAAGTCCCATATCGGGCTCCTTGCTCAGTGCGGAGCCTGCTCTCCCTTTGCCCCTCCCCCCTGCTCATGCTCTCTCTCTTAAATAAATAAATAAAATCTTTAAACAGTAACAACAGGGGCACCTGGGTGGCTCAGTGTGTTAAGCCTCTGCCTTCAGCTGAGGTCCTGATCTCAGAGTCCTGGGATCGAGCCCTGCATTGGGCTTGCTGCTCAGCAGGGTGCCTGCTCCCCCCACCCTGCCCTGGCCTACTTGTGATCTCTCTCTCTGTCAAATAAATAAATAAAATCTTAAAAAAAAAGTAACAACAACAAAAACACATGACAACAGATGTATTTTTAAAATTCCATGTGATGGAGTGCCTGGGGGCTCAGTTGTTAAGCATATGCCTTCGGCTCAGGTCATGATCCTGGGGTCCTAGGATCGAGCCCCACATCGGGCTCCCTGCTCAGCAGGAAGCCTGCTTCTCCCTCTCCCACTCCCCCTGCTTGTGGTCTCTCTCGCTGTGTCTCTGTCAAATAAATAAATTAAATATTTTTTTAAAAAATCCATTTGTTAGCCTTAGACAAGTACCCAGGTAGGCTGACCCTGGGTGCCTCTTCTCCCTTAAAGCACCCACTTACATGCAGAGGCTGAAAAGTGGAGACCCCAAGCAGAGCTTCCTGCCAACCCATGGGCTAAAGAGACAGAAGCTTGCATCAGTGCAAGGAAGGAAGCCTCTTCCTCAGTCCTGAGAGGGTGGGTGAGGGCATCTGTAACCTAACCACTTGCCAGGAGCTGGAATACATTTTCTCCAGAAGGAAATAAATGATTCAGAACCCCAAATTATCCCCAGGACTTTTCATACACAACATCCAGGATTCTACCAAAGCCATGAGAAAAAAAAAAAAAGATGACAGAAATACACCCAAAGGAGATTCAGACATTAAAATAATTAGAAATGAAATGCAAAACTGAAATTAACGAAAGTTCAGGAAGGCATGTCACACAACGGTGAATTGCAGCAGAGAATGTGAAACTAAAAATTAATCAAATGGGAGTCCTACAACTGGAAATCTTTTTTTTTTTTAAGATTTATTTATTTATTTGACAGAGAGAGATCACAAGTAGGTAGAGAGGCAGGCAGAGAGGGTGGGGGGGCAGGCTCCCTGCTGAGCAGAGGGCCTGATGTGGGACTCGATCCCAGGACCCTGAGATCACAACCTGAGCCGAAAGCAGAGGCTTAACCCACTAAGCCACCCAGGCGCCCGTACAACTGGAAATCTAACCAAAGCTAAAAGAGCTCAGTAAATGGGTTCCACTGAAGCTTAGAACAACAAAAGGGGGGGATTAGGGAACCGCAAGGTAAGTCAGAAAATATCCAGACCAAGGCACAGAGGAAAAAAACGTTGGGAAATACGAAGAAAAACAGGAGAGACTACTCATAGAACATGGTGGAAAGAGCTAACATAACATGTAATAAGAATCCCAGGAGCAATATTTAAAGAGATAATAACTGAAAATTTCACGAAATAAGTGGAAAACGTTGAGCCAAGCCACACACAGATTAAAGAAACACTGGGAACTCCACAGAAGAGCACAGTTAGGCAAATCATTATCAAACTACTCAACACCAAAGATAAACTCTTAAATTAGGCAAAGACACGTGGCCTTCAAAGGAAAACCTAAAACGGGACAGTGGACTTCTCAACAGAAACAATGGAAACCGTAAGACAATGGAGTGATACATGTGTAAGGCCAGGAGTCATTAGAATGCCGCACCAGAATGATAAATCTAGATAAACTAGCCTTCAAAGAGGGTCACCTGGGTGGCTCAGTCAGATAAGTATCTTTGACTTTGGCTCCGGTCATGATCTCAGGGTCCTGGGATCGAGCCTGCCTTCAGGCTCTACGCTCAGTGGGAAATCTGCTTGGGATTCTTTCACCCTCTCCCTCTGCCCTCCTCGGTGGTTGCGCTCTCTCAGATAAACACATAAATCTTTAAAAAAAAAAAAAGCCTTCAAAGAAAAACTTGGCCAGAAAAAGAAAAACTAGCAAAATTGGCCATCAGGGAATCTGTCAAGAAATACTAAGGGGGGATGCCTGGGTGGCTCAGTTGGTTAAGCGGCTGCCTTCGGCTCAGGTCATGATCCCAGCGTCCTGGGATCGAGTCCCACATCGGGCTCCTTGCTCGGCAGGGAGCCTGCTTCTCCCTCTGCCTCTGCCTGCCACTCTGTCTGCCTGTGCTTGGCGCTCTCTCTCTCTCTCTCTCTCTCTGACAAATAAAAAAAAAAAAATTAAAAAAAAAGAAATACTAAGGGGAGTGCTTTTGACTGAAGGAAAACCATTTCCTTCAGTCAACTGCAGAAGGAATGGAGAAGAAATTGCAGAAGGAATGAAATGCATGAGACAGAATAAATATGCAGGGAAATCTAAAAGAATACTGAGTGTATAAAATACTCATAGTGACTCCTGGGATCAAAAATGCAGCACTGGGGACGCCTGGCTGCATGAGAAAGGTACGGTATTCCTTTTTATTTTTTTTTATTTAAATTGGGCTCCATGTCCAATGTGGGACTTGAACTCATGACCCTGAGATCGAGAGTCGGACACTCTACTGACTGAGCCAGCCCAGTGCAAATGCCCTGGGCCACCCCCAGGTCCCTCCATGTGGGCAGCCATCATCTGAGCTGAGCCTCTCTCTCCTACGGAGTGGGCGCAGACACAGAGGCCATCTGGGTACCCCCATTTTCACCCTCTCTGATCCAGTGCCCCCTGTGTCCCCTAAACAAGACTCAGCCTTTTCACACAGGCCTGACCTCATTCCCCATTGGTCCCCACAGCCTACTTTCCAATCAAATGTCCCCTGGGTCACTGCCAGCCTGGTCTACTACACTTTCCTGCCCCTGGGCTTCAAGACCTAACTCAACCAGATGGCATTCTGGGCAACCCAAAGATTGCCATCCACCCCAAGACACAGCAGATAGCTCCTCTCCTATGCCTCCCCTTGGCCCTCCATGGCCCCTCCCCTCTCTGCAACAGCCCACACACCCCACACACGTGGCCCTTCCATGGCTGTCCGCACACCCTGCCCCACAAGCTCCCAGAAGGTCAGCCCCAGCACTCCACTGCCAACTCACACTTGTCCCCACTCCACAGAGGAATTCGGAGAGGGCACGTGGTGGGCGGCCTGGGGCTCTCTGGACCTTTCAGTGCTTGTGAAGACAATCCCAGAAGCAGAGAATTTGTGCCCAGGAGACTCACAAAGGGCAGGAATGTGGCCACGCCAGGGCAGCCAACTCCTCAAAGCCTTCTGCTGTGTTTATAAGCAAAGCAGCAGTGATACCCATGTTCACATCCTACGGAGTCTCCTTAAACAGGGGAGATATCTTTTTCCACCTCCTCTCCTCCACCCCCCACCCCCCGGGTATCTGAGGAGACCTAGCAAGAGCCTGAGCAGGATCAGTGACCACTGAGAGGTCTCCCTCAAGGCCAGCTGCAGGGACCCTGGGCGTGGGCTGGCCAGGGAGATTCTGGGGAAATCACCTCCCACACACGTCCCTCAGGAGAAGGGGGAGAAGAAAGTCGGTATTCTCTGTAAAATATGAAACTCTACCCAGGAGCAGAGTTCTAGAATGTCCAAGTTAAAGGAGGTTTCCAGATGATCTGGAAGGTCCAACCTTTTGCTGGCAAAGACCTCAGAGAAAGCCTGCTGCTCATGGAGGGCTCTTAGCCCGGGCCTACTTTGCCCTTATCCGTGCTCCCAGCCTTACACTCAGGGACACCAGCCCCTCATCTCACCCCTTCGCACTCAGCCCCTGCCCTGGGCCCTAAGAACATGGTCCACCCCACCTAGCTATCTGGGTCCCTCCTGCCAACACAGGCTCCTTCAGGACCAGAGAAGGGGGTGGGGGTCTTGAAGCTCTCCTCCCAGTAGCTGAACACAGGGCAGGCCAAGCCCAGGACAGGCCTGGGAGGTCCTGGAGGCCAGCCCTGGCTGAAGACAGTAGCTCTGACCACAGACGGCTTTCAGCTTGCACATCCAGGGTCCGGAGCCACGGGCCTCTTCTAGGGACTCCCCCCCCCCAACCCCCACCAACAATCTTCTGTGTGCTTTGGGCTCTGCACACGCACACTCACCCCCGTGTCTAATGTAGACAAGGCCTGGTTTGTGGCTGCCAGAGGCCAGACCCCTGAAGCCCGTGAAAACAAGGTGAAAAGCAACTGTCCCAAACGGTTCACAAGTGCTCCAGAGGCTGGTGGTCACTTCCTTCCAGACAGATTAGAGTGTTCAAACCCCATGACCTGATAAGCCTGCTCTGGGGAAATTATACCATAGAAATAGTACCAAAACAGGGTCAAACAAAACCGAATGTTCCACACAGAAATGCTTCTGGTGGCATAATCTGTAACACCCCCAGGGCACACATTTCTGGGCTCTCTTCTGGCAGAGTCCCCCAGAGGAGGCTGTGAGTATCCCGTCCAGACAGTGACCACGACAGGAGCGGGGGAAATGGTCCAGCTCAGGACAGTGTCATCAGAACACCCGGAAACTTCCCTAGACACAAAGTACAAAGTCGGAATGGAACACGGACACTGGAAACAGACGGACTGTGGCAATTTCTTGTTTGTTGGTTACTCAGCAGTTTCATTCGGGAAACTTGATGGTTGGCCTGATAGCAAATAAAACTTTGAAAGAGCCCAGCGGCTTCCCCACTCATGGGCAGAAGACACTGTACTCCGGCTGTCCTCCCAAAAGACAACGCTGGCCACACTATGGGGACAGGTACAGACAGCGGGCAGGCAAAGCGCCCTCCCCTCCTACCCAGCCAGCTCTACTTTCACCCAGGCCTCCCGTCCTACTGATAGAGAAAGTGCGGCACCAGAACAGACCAAGTGCTGGACAGGGCCGCATCCCACGGACAAAGCCTCTCAGGTGACCCCTGGCCAATGCCTCATCCGAGGGCTTCAGGGAAAGGGGTGGGAGCTCCCGTATCCTCCAGCCCTTGATATCCCGCCCCCGCCCCAAAGTTCAGGCCAAGATACATGGGATGATGCTTCCTCCTCCCCGGGAACACCCTCCACGTGCTGCCTCTCAGGACTGCCCTTCAACGTCAGGCGGTTACCGACACTTCCCAGATGTGGAAAACAGTCCACCGAGAGACTCATGGATGTGCCCAAGAGCCTTAGAGGGCGGGAGAAGCCAGAGTCAGAATCCCAGTCCAGGTCTCTGGCCTTGAGGTGGACGCCAGCCCTCCTCACCAAGTTCCTTAGGGACCTGCAGTCACGTGGAAGAGGAAAGGCCAGCTGACAGCATGCCCAGGAATCCCGCCCAGGCCCGCAGCTGGGTCAGCCTGTGCTCCGGGCCCTTGGTGTTTTTTTTTTTTTTTTTTTCCTAAGATTTTACCCATTTATTTGACAGAGATCACAAGTAGGCAGAGAGGCAGGCAGAAAGAGGGGGGAAAAGCAGGCTCCCCGCGGAGCAGAGAGCCCGACATGGGGCTTGATCCCAGGACCCCAGGACCATGTCCCGAGCCGAAGGCAGTGGCTTTAACCCACTGAGCCACCCAGGTGCCCCCGGGCCCTCGGTGTTCTTGAAGGGAAAAAATCATGCCCGCCATTCCCGCATCTTCTCACTCTTCAGAGTACGGCCCAGGGCACCATTCTTGAAACTCCTCCTCCCTCCCCAGATCCCATCCTCCCAGCTTCCCAGCCTCCAGGACCCTCTCTCAGCCCCTGATATCACAGTGGGTCACAGGCGTTAGAAGAAGAAGGCTTTTAGAAATCTAGAATAGAAAGGCAGTCAGGCCTTGTCTTAAAAACAGGGCGGCCAAAAGCACCAGGGCTGGGCAGGGGTGAGAAGCCCCACCCAAGTTCACCCCACTGTGTCAGCCCTGAGGCCCACCAAGGGTACCAGGTGTCCAGTCCCTGATGGTTTAGAATAGCCAGCGGCTGGCCATGGCCATGCCCAGGGCCAAGTGCAAGTTAATTCAGGCCCCTCTGCCCAGCTCGAGCTGCCAAATCTGGCTCATGTTGTCCGTACCCACTGCCACCCAAGACTCTGCAGGGCCCAGGCCACGTTCCCCAGACTTCCAGGCTGGGCTCTGTACCCATCCCACCTGAAAACGCACAGCTGACGGGCATCTGAAGAAGATGAAACAGATGATGCAAGATGAAACAAGGACTGAAGAAACGATGAGCGGTACTCCCTCCAAAAATATTAGGCAGCCATTGAGAAGTTCGAAGAAGTGTGTTCATCAAAAGATGATCAGAACACAGTGTGTGGGAAAAGGTCACAAATAGCAAGAATCTGTAATTTCAGTACTTTAAGTATCAATTCAAATCTCAAAAGAGTAGATGGCAAAGGTCTGGACAGCCAAGCCAAATCCCAAAGGGCACACAGGATGAGGCCTGAACTGGCCACACCAGCTGTCTGGAGCCAGATGGCGGTGGGGGGCCGGGGGGACAGGAGCCTGCACAGCCCACCGCCTCCCACCCTCCTGGGCCCCACCTGTCCCACAGGCCACGCTGGGGAGGCAGATGGTGCTCAACCCCACGGGGCTGCCCCTGCCTGTAAACCCGGGTTGAAACCTTCTCTTCTCACCACACCGCTGCCGGCCTCCCTGATGCCCACCCCACCGGCCCCAGCCACAAGCCACGAGCGCACACGGGCCAAAGGCCCCCGGCGCCTCCGCATCTGGGAGCGGCGTGAAGGGTGAAGGTGGCGGAACAGGCAGGGCCCTGCCCTGGGAGCTTGCAGGCAGAGGGGCTGGGGATGTCTCCCAGCGCTGGACCCGTTCCGCTCAGCTGGGAAATCGTGGGCAAGTCGCTTCACCTGCATGAAGTGAGGTTTCTTCACCTCTCGGTCGGACCACACCTGCTCTGGAAACAGGGAGGGGGATTTCACAAGAAGGACTTGGGAAGCACTGACAATCATGACGGACAAGATCAGGACTTCTTCCCAGGCAGAAAGGACCCAGCCACCCTCCCCGCTTTCCCCTGCACAGAAGGGAAGGGGAAGCGGCTGGCCTGCTCACATGGTAAGCACTGCCTTCTTAAACCAGTCCTTTTCCTGATTCACTGTCCCTCGACCCAGGGCCTATTCCTGAGTGGCAGGGCCAGGAGAAGCAGGATGACCCACGGAGCCACAGTCCATCCCACTGCAACGGGCCAGGCCCAGAGCACATGGAGGTGACTCAGGAGAAGTGGGTGAGAGCCACCCCGTGGTCACCACGAGAGTGGGATCAAGGTGACATCATGGCTGTGCAAGCACAAGACACTGTCCCAGAGACCCAGCTGGAAGACAAGAGAAGGCCTGGCACTCGCCAGCCTGCAGGGTTCGGGCACTGGGCCAGGCCCAGGCTGGGCCTCAGCCGGGGTGGGATCTCGCTCCACACGGAGCTGCAGAACTGGTTTTCCATCCTGAAGAATGAGGGCTCGGGGCCCAGTTTCTGCGGTAGCAGTCCGTGACACCCAGTCCGGAGTGAGCAACTGTCCCTGCATGGTGACTGCTCCAGCTGGGGGCACACCTTGATCCGGAGGAGGAGGGAGGAGCTGGAGGCGGGGGGCTGAGGGTTTGAGGCTTGCTTGTTCAGGCACGTAACAAGACATGCTCCCCTGCCCCGTGCCCGCTAGGATGTGCCACACCTCCCCTCTCCTCCCCACTGCCAGGGTGGCCGTTACTCTCAGCTACAAACCCTCCCCCAGACACCCAACTGTGGTGCATGGATCAGCTGACTTGCCCTCAGGAGGAAGTGACCAAGGCTTTAAAAAGCATAAAAGCTGACAGAAAAGCCCCTCTCGGTGGGCCAGTTTTCCAGGGCTGCCAGGTCCTGCCTTACCGAGGCCATCAGCAAGGCACTGTGTTAAGAGGGGAGTCTCGGATGCCTCTCAGAGTCAGCTACAGGGAGGGGCAGTGGGAGGAGAGCGGTTCCAGCCCAGACAACAAGCAGAGCCCTTCTGGGAAGGCAAACACAGCTTTCCTCCCCACAGGGCCTGGCTTGGGCTGGTCCACCTTCAAGTGACTGACTCCCCACCCCAGTGGGGATTTGCTTGTATGGGGACAGGGCAGGATTTATCCTGGAGAGAGTCATACAGATTTTAAGAAGGCACGTGATCTACAGATTCCACGCGATTCCAATCAAAATCCTAGCAAACTTTTTAAAAAATAGATATTGACAAGCCAATTCTAAAGTCTACAAGGCAAGGCAAAGGAACTGGAAGAGCCTAAGACTCTGAGAAGCGTCCTTAGGCAAACGGGCAGGAGCCCGGGCAGAGAGGAAGAGGGGTGATTCTCTAGCCTGGGAGGCGAGGAGTGAGGTCCTGGGGTGCCCGTCTCCAATCCTGCTGGGTGCTCCCGTTTCCCTGGCTTCCTGCCCCAGCCCCACACTGCACCTGCCAAATGATGGCATGCGGCAGCTTTGCGGAAGCTCACCTGTATCGGGGGGTGGGAGGGTGTTCCATGAAGAACCTGAACGATTCATTTCTCAGCGTTACTTCTCTTAACCACCCCCCCTTGAAGCAAGTAAGAAGCACTTAATTTCTCTCATCCACTCCCCCTCGCCATCTCCCCAACCACTGCCGCATTTGCCAAGTGAGCACAGCCTGAGTACGAGTTCTGCCTTCTCCACGTGTGTCTGGAGTCCCTCAGCTCTCTCGGGAGGGCCTCAAAGTGATTTCTTTCTGCCCAGAGCCCAGCACGGTCCAGACTAAAAGTGATGGTGTTTGCTGCGCTCGTCAGAGAAGCGAGCGCTATCGTTCTCCCCTTCTTTCTACCGGAGATACTCGGGTGAGGCTCACTGAGGCAAGGGGACTGGCCAGGGCCAGAAGGCTGGTACCTGGCAGGCCTGGCCTCCCACCCGGAGCTGCTCCCAAGCGCCGGAGCTGCTCCCAAGCGCCGAGCTCCCTCCATCTGCTTGGTTTCTACAGTTTTGGGGCCCCGCTGCTGCACAAAGAACGGTCTCAACTTTTCTAACTTTGCTCAGTCCTGTCTGTGTAACCAGAAGCACTTGATGAACGTCTGGGAAGTCCATCTGGGAAGTTCATCACCAGCCAGAGACACGGGAGGCCCCCATAAGTCTGTGCAGCACCTACGGGGCCACCATGTTAACCCTCCCTCCCTGCTCCAGGGACCTGTACGAAGCCCGCGCTGGGCTTTCCAAGCCATGGGTCAGAGGGTGTCTGTCCTGCCTCCCCAACAAGAGGTTACCCCACTCACTGCTTGTTCATGCCTCTGAGCCTTCCTTCTCTGCCCAAATCCTACCCACTAAGATTCTAGACCCAGTGCAAGAGGAATGTTCTCCATAAGGCCTTGTCCTGCTGTCCCTGGCTGAAGCCAGCCCAGAGTGGGCCCTGCGTTCGTCTCAGGACACTTCAGAAGGACTGGTGCCCACAGAGGTGCCCACCTGGCACCTGGGCTCAGCGAGGGCCAACCTGGACCGAAGCAGACTGTTCTTACCTCTCAGGAGCCAAGGAAGCAGAGATGCTCACTGCTAACCGGCCTCTGAGATCATCCCCGCCCCCGTGCCTGTCCTCGGTGGAACTGGAAGGTGGCCCCTTCTCCCCACTGGCAAACAGGGCCACGGCAGGGGCTGCGGCCTAGGGACTCTGCGGAGCCCGCTCCCAAGCTATAAGCCTCCTGCTGGGAGTCCCTTTCCAGATTTGGGGTACCAATGAGGAGAAAGGTCCCCTCTTGCCTAGGACAGACACAGATTCTGCGGCCTCAGGCTCGTCCTAGAAAGCCCACGGCCACACCCCAGACTCTGCAGTCTGGGCTTAAACCCACAGGGGTCTGCCACTTGGTACAGGGACTAAAGCTCTGCCCTGCCCTCGCAAATAACCTGGGTGGCCCCTTTGCTCTAAGCCTGTTCAAGTGAGGAGAGGCCCAGTCTTTTCCTGGGGGGCTACAAATTCAGGCACAGCCCAGGCCTGGCTCAGGCAGGGCTTCCGGATAAGCAAGGCAGTGACTGAGCAGCAGAGGGACCGGCACAGAAGCCAAGCTCCTGATTCGCAGGCCAGACCTGTCCCCCACACACCCTGCCTTATAGAAGGCGGCGTCAGAAAAGTGGAAGAACAGGAGGAAAGCAGAACTCAACTCAGTGTCCCACAGGTCTGGTCTCTGGGCAGCTCTGAGCAGGTCTTCCTGCCTCCCCCACCCGTCCCCACCTATCCAGCCCCCGCAGGCTCAAGAAGGGACTTCAGAGGGGGTCTCAGGCTTTGCCACAAATGACTCATTAAGGCCTAGAAGGTGAACCAGGGCTCTCTTACCCAGAGCTCTGGCACAGGAACCTGGGGCCCCGCAGCCCTTTCTTTTCACACTGTTTTTGTGATGAAATCTCTCAGGCACACAGAAATAGAGAATAACACCACACTTGTGCTCTCTTCCTCAACAAAAGCAACACTGCCATTTTTTTGAGACAGGTTTGTTCCTGCCCCCACCCCCCGCCCGCCTTTTTATTAAAGGAACCGTGTATCATGCCGGTGAAAGCCTTTCCCTAATCCTGTTTCTTCTCGGCTTCCCAGCAGCTAACCTGGGTGCACGTGCACGAGCATGGCCCCATTTCCGTGGCTTCCACTCCACTGCCCTCTTCCCACAGTCTGTGCCCCTCCAGAGAACATGTGCCCCGTGAGGGCAGGGACGGTGTTTTGTCCACAGCTGCCTCCCAGGCCAAATCAGAGAAGCAATCAAGTCAGAACTTGTGGAACGAGTACACCTCTGTCATCGTGTGGGTTTCTGAATTTCACATAAATGTTCCTGCCCTGTCTGTTCTCAATTCCGAAGCCTGCTCTTCCCTCCATCGACACCATGTTCGAGATTCAATCACACGACTCAACAATCAAGTGTTCTACCGTATGACCCACCCACCTGCTCACCACTGACCCTTCTCTTATGCAGGAGGAGGGGATGAAAGCATCAACCGTCCCAGCAAAGCCAAGACAGCCCAGAAGTCAGGATTCTAGGCTCTAGTCAGCGATCAACTCAGAACCTAAGTAAGAACAAACCAGAAGAAAACCACAGGTTCCCCCAGCAGGTCCCACAGGACAGGGGAAACCGTGCAGGTATGCACCCCCAAACCACACATGTGAGGTCACCTGGCAAAAGAACACACATGCATACACACACATGCACAAGCACACACACACATACCCCGGGGCATGAAAAAGCCCCGTCTGGTTTGAGATCAGCTCCAGATGAGGGGCCCACCCCTGGGGAGGTTCCCCTCACACTGGTAAGGTCAACACAAGGCCGTGGCATCAGGAAGTCCAGCTCCCTCCTCCGGGGAGGGGCCCCCCCCGGCCACCGGTACCCCCTCTCAAAGCACAGCCTGCCTGGGGAAGTTTTCTGCAGACATCGAGATCCGCTATCCGACACAAGCAGACGCCTTCAAGCCCTGGGCCTTGAGGAAAATGCTCAGGACGGAGGACACCAAGGTGACCTGTCCATTCAGAAACCAAGTCTGATCCCAAGCACAGCTCCCCCACTGGCCTTGTGGCCCGAGTTCAAGGCTGGGCGTGGGAGGGAGGGCAGGAGAGCCCGGAACACTGGCATGGAAGTGCTGGGCGGGCAGGAAGGCTCTCCCCAGCTCACAAAGACCAACCACACAGCTCCTGCCCGCCCCACACCTCAGATTTGCCAATGTTTCACAGGTACTTTTGAGGCAAAGCAGCCCCCGAGCTGAGCTCCACAGGAAAACTGACCCATGGAAGGCGGAGGGGAGAGGAAGGCGAGGACAAGGAACCCAGGCAAGGAGAGCAGCACACACAGAGGGCACCTTCAGGAGACACCGAAGGGCCAGAGGGGTTACGGGGAACAGGAAGGGGCTGGATGAGGCCGGCTAGTCCCAGCAGAACGAACACGCCAGGCACAGTTTGGACCTGATTTTGCAGGTGCTGGGGAACATGCCAGGCCTGTGGTCTGGAGAGGAGGGATAAACCTTAACGAGGGTTGGGAAGAATCTGCGGGTGGCCACGTAAAAGCCAGCTGGCCAGTGGGGGAAAGGGAGCAAAGCCTCTGGCTTGGGGGAAGGGCAAGCTTTTCAGACCTGCACAAGGCAGCCACAGGGCGGCAGGGGGTGGTGGGTGGGGTGGGGGTGGGGGGCACAGGGCACAGGGGTAGAGAATGTCAGCAATGATGTGGGATAACATGGAGCTGCACACGGGCCTCACCTGTGCTTCTCGCCTTCCTCCTCCCCTTCTCTGAGCTGCTTGGTTTTGGGCTCCCCGTCTTCCTTGTCCTGCAAAGGAAGAGAGAAAACCACTTGCTCAGATGGGCGCTCTTCCCCAGTCCTTGATGCCCAGGAAGCTGGGGAAAAAAGGACTGGTATAGGGACTGAGGCTCTGCCCTGTCCTCCCGAGAGGTTCAGCAGCTTCTCACCCTGGTAAGGAGCAGCTTGGTGTCGCAGCCCTCGGCAGCCCCCGACAGCTCCCGAGTGGCACACGGCACCAGAGCCTCGCTGCCCAGCCTTCAACTCCTCCCCCGCGCCCCCCCACCAGCTGCCTACAAAACTTAGCAACCGGTGACCCCAGCCCGGGCCAGGCACACAGTGACCCCCACAGAACACACGCAGGAAGAGCTAGGTTTCAGTGGTGAGAAATGCAGGTGGTTGGCGACCCGCCGTGGGTCTGGATGGAGCTGCCCGCCGAGCTGAGAAGGGCAGTCACCAGCGACCAGGGTGGGGCAAGAGCTCGGGCCTCCAGGGCTCCCTCCCAGGCCAGCAGACTGGTGTTCCTCCAGGAACACCTATCTCCTTACCTTAAGGAGTAGTGTAATTCCAACTAGAACCTGGCTTAGAATAAGACTCCTGCCATGTATTCAGGGGATGGAGGGAAGGAGAACTAGTTTCAAGTTTCTATGGGAAAAATATCTTCTTTTGTTGTTGTTGTTGTTTTAGGGTTTTTTTGTTTTTTGGTTTTTTTTTGGTCTTCCTCTTGCCTCCCCATCTCTTGGTAAGTCTCAAACCTGACACAGCGTAGTCATTCTCTGGGGACACCAGGGGCCACAACACCAGCATCGCACAGCTTCCAGCTTCCAGTGTCTATCTGGGCTTTCTCCCTGACTCCGTATCATCAGACTGGCCCTGGGCACAGATGGACATGCAGGGTGTGCGCCCATGTCTGTGCTCAAATGCACGACCGTGTTCTCAGTGCACGTGCTGGGGCGCTCTAGTGTCCCCATGCCTGCCAGGACTGGCCCTCCAGTGGGGGGGGGGGGCAGGTGTCACCGTGCACTTCATTACTGGCAGCAACGTGCCTTTGACCATCCCTCTGAAACAGCGTTCTGAGACATCAGTAAGGCACTGCCATGAGGAGGCTGCTTTGATGTAAGAAAGAAGTAGAGGGGTGCCTGGCAGGCTCCGTTGGAGGAGCACATGACTCCTGATCTTGGGGTACAGACTTCATGTTGGGTGCAGAGGTTACCAAAAAAAAAGAGGGGGCGGGAGAAAGGAACTAAAAAAAAAAAAATCTTGCCATTTGCAATGATATGGATGGAACTAGAGAATATTATGCTAAGAAAAATAAGTCCATCAGAAATAAACAAATACCATGATTTCACTCCTATGTGTAGTTTAAGAAACAAAACAGATGAACACTGCGGACAGGAAAGAAGAAATAAAATAAAATCAGAAAGGCGGACACACCATAAGAAACTTAAAAAAAGAAAAAGAGTATTTATTTGACAGAGAGAGAGCACAGCAAGGGGAGCAGCTGGCAGAGGGACAGGAAGAAGCAGGCCCCCCCAAGGAGGAGGGAGCCTGATGCTGGGCTCGATCCCAGGACCCCAGGATCATGACCTGAGCTGAAGGCAGCTGCTTAACCAACTGAGCCACCCAGGTGCCCCACCATGAGAGACTCTTAGCTCTAGGAAACGAACTGAGGGCTGCTGGACGGGAGGTGGGTGGGGGACGGGGTAACTGGGTGAGGGCATTAAGGAGAGCAGGTGATGTAATGTGCACTGGGTGTTTTAGGCAACTGACGAATCACTAAATTGTACCCCTGCAACTAATAATACAATATATGTTACCTAAATTGAATTTAAGTAAAAATTTAGAAAAGGAAAGGGCTAGAAAAGACATATAAATTTTAAGTGAAACAGCTACGTGTGCTGTGCCAACTCTCCTTGAACTTTGCTGATGCTACTGACAGCCGCCTCCCTGAGGGCGGCATCTGCTTCCTGAATCCCTTCCCAACAGAGATCGCCATGGCGACCTGAGAACAACCAGACCCCACCATTCCTAGGCCTCACGCTTACAGGGAAGGAGAGCCCAGAAAGCCTGGAGGCTTTTGGCCCAGAGAAATGCTTTTATGATGTGCACGGATCAAGATAAGCCCTTGTTCTTTCAACCCTGAGCAGCCTAGTCTCCAGGACAAAGAAGTGGAAAAAGTGACCGCAGCCAAATGAGAGGTCGATGTGGTTCTGCAGGGGAGGGATGGACAGAATGTGGGGGTGACTGGAATAGGACAGGCTTCCTGGACAGGGGGCGCAGCTGGAGCACAGGAGGGTGTGCTGTGCAGAACACCCAGGTGGCTGGAGAAGCAGGCCTGGTGAAGGTGAATGCTGGTCAGCCTGGGGAGGCAGGTGGGGCTGGCAGAATCACAGAGGATTCTGGCCAGTGTCCCAAGTAAGGCACTAGGAGCCAGAGGAAAGCTGCGGGAGCTGTTGGCAGAAGGACCTTTCCTAAAAGCCTGGCCACCTTGCTGGATAAGCAAGCCCTGGAATGAGAGAGGTTCTTGGATGGCGATGGCCAAAGAGGGAAGGGAGGACAGAGTACACATTTTTTTTTTTAAAGATTTTATTTATTTATTTGACAGAGAGCGCACACAAGTAGGCAGAGAGAGAGGGAGAAGGGAGCCTGACGTGGGGCTCGATCCCAGGACCCTGGGATCTTGACCTGAGTAGAAAGCAGACGCTTAACCGACTGAGCCACCCAGGTGCCCCCAGAGTACAAATTCTTAAATGAAAAACAAGCTAGGGTTCTCTGTGTGACTTCCAGGGCTGTGGGGGCCTGGGCAGGACCTTCCACGGAGGCCTAATGGGTGCACGCACCCCTCTCCATGATGAAATGCCAGCAGATTAAGCAAGCCGTAAGCCTGAACAGTCAAAAAAAAAAAAGTTCCTTTCCAACTGCCTGTGAGCAGACGTCGCAAGGGCCTGCCTCCCCCTGGTGAGTAAGGACAGAGATGGAAGGGCAGAGAAAAAAGGCTCAGCTTTCCCCTGTGCAGGCTGGTGGGCAACCCCACGGGAAGGCATCTTTCCATGGGGCTCTGTAACCTGGACCAGCTGGCAGAGGAGGGTGGGGACGACAGGACCAGCCTCTGGGAACCAGTCCTTGGCAAACACTGTGCCCCTTCTCGGCAGCCGCCACTGCCACCACCACCGTCCTGGAGTCCCAGAGATACTCGAGTGCCGTGGCGCAAGCTGGTTATTCATTAATGAATGAGAAAACATGCACCCATCTCTGTGACATTTTTTTAAAAATGCCCAGCTGTCCAGTGGGTGGGCCGCACCATTAACTGCCCGCAGCGTGAGGTTAAGGACGGCCCCGGCCTGGGCTGCTGGGTGAAGAACAGAGACGCGTGGGGGGCAGGAGCAGGGTAACCTGCAAAAGGCCACAGAAATGGGAACTCGAGGTGCGCTCCTGTCTTCACGCTCCACAGCAACTCGGGACAGCGAGAGTTCGTGAGCAGGGAAACAGCTTCTGGGTGATCCTGGCCTCAGTCCCCAGGCAGGGCATTCGTTACCTGGGATGGTGGCAGGAGGTGGAGACCACCCTCACCGCCCACCCCAGCCTAAGAGACTCAAAGGGCCCCCAGGGCTCTCTCCCAGGTCCTCAGTTCAATGCACAGGGAGCCTGGCGCATGGCCATCAGGGAAAGGGAAAAGGTTCGCCCGAGGACACAGAGCCTGTCCCTGGTGGCTGCAGGTCTGGATCAAAGTCTTTCTGACCCTGACCCTGTGTTCTCACCAAGGAGACAAATGAGAGATCGTGGAAGAGTGGCACTCAGTTTCTAAAAGTATCTCTGACCCCAGCCACCTCTCCCCTGCTCCCCCGAGGTTCAGGTTCAGCCCTGACTCTGACGGACTGCAGGCAGCCCAAGTCCAGGTTCAGGCCATGGCGCACACCCTCCAAGGGCTGGCGGGGCCTGAGGGGCACAGCATCCTCCGGGAATCTGGAGACACCCCATCCATCCCAAGACTGTTAAATCTGACTCACTGCTTAACCCCACCCCACATACACCCTTCCCTAAATCTCCCACCTTTCTCCCTCCTTCCCAGTCTCTGTTCTCAGGTCCTTGCCTTCTCCCACGCTGCCACCACAGGCATCCGCGCAACCCAGCCCACAGCTCTCTCTCCCCCTGCCTCCCAACCCGTGCCTGCCTGCCAGTCAGCTGCCCCACTAGGGGCACACAGAGGAGAACACAGCTTCCTGGGTCACTTCCCTGCTTTTCCTCTTCCACCTCCCCTAAGTCTCCCTCCACTTTCCCATCTGCATCCCAGATGCGGGTCGTATCACACCACTCCTCTGCTCCAAGTTCTCGCTGGCTCCCCAGGCTCTCAGGACAACAGCCATTCGAGAATCTCCAGGGTCAGCCTCATGAGGCCCCAACTCTCGCCCTACAGCCCACTCACACTCATCCCTGTCCAGAATACCCTGCCCCCACAGCCTCTGTCTCTCAAATCCTAACATGCCCACTCTCATAACCCCTAAGAGAACCCACTCTCAACCCACCCTCTGACCAATTCTGGAGGTCAGCTCAAAAGCCACCTCCTCGGGACGCCTGGGTGGCTCAGTTGGTTGAGCGGCTGCCTTCGGCTCCGGTCATGATCCCAGCGTCCTGGGATCGGGTCCCGCGTCGGGCTCCTTGCTCGGCAGGGAGCCTGCTTCTCCCTCTGCCTCTGCCTGCCACTCTGTCTGCCTGTGCTCACTCTCTCTGACAAATAAATAAATAAAAATCTTAAAAAAAAAAAAAAAAAGGCTACCTACTCCAGGCAGCCTCCTGAGGTTCCCCGACAATATGCGAGTCACTCCTCTGGGCCCAGGCATGTAGTCATTCCTGTTCCTATCCAGGCCTCCCTCAAGTCCTTCATATCTTCCTCAGATACGGGGGCATCTCCTGGAGCTCCTCCTGGCCTGGACTAGACAACCGTCATCAACTGTCTGCCAATTTAACTATTCTTTCCATCAACTCCAGAAGGGCCAAACTCTTGGAAACAGTGGTGGCAGAGGGCAGGAAAGCCACATCCTGGACTAGGGTCCTATTGCCTGTTCCTGGAAATGCCTCCCACAGCCTGCAGGGGGAAGGGGTCTCTGATGCAAGACTTAAGGGGCCTCAGAACAGCCCTGCCCCAAATAGAGACCAACGGAGCTGTTTCATACTGTTTGAAATCTTTCTGCCAGAAGCCAAAGTTCTGCAAATAAAATAAGGGTTGTGCAAGATGGGTATTACTTCTTCCTTAAATTTATGATAAGACTTCAGTGAAGCCATCTTGGCCCAAAGTTTTCTTTGTGAGAGTTTAGATATGGGGCTCTATAGATTTTCTATTTCTTCCTGCGTCAGTCTCATTAATTTGCATGTTTCAAGGAGTATCCATTTCACCTAAGTTACTGAATGGATTGGCATAAAACGGCCTATAATAGTCTCATTTATTCTCTTCAACGTCTGTAGGATCTTTAATGATATCCATTAACACTGACAACCTCTGCCTTTTCTCTTTCTCTCTTAGACCAGCCGGAGGAGCACCTGGCTGGCTCAGTACAGCGTGCAACTCCTAATCTCGGGGTCATTCTCAGGGTCATGAGTTCAAGCCCTACGTTGGGCGCAGAGCTTACTTAAAAAACATAACAGCTGGAGGTTTATCAATTCTGGGACCTTCTAGACTTGGTGTTCTAACAATGGTTTGCTCCCCAGTCCCTTCCCAGAAGAAGCCCTCATGAACTGAGTACCGCTGCAGGGGATGGGAGGAGCACATCAGTCCACATTTGCTGCGTGAACCCCACGAGAAACTCAATCAACCACCAGAAATGCAGAAAAGTGGGAGGAGAAGGGAAGTTGCTGCCTGTCCTCCTGCTGCCCTCCCCATCCAGGCAAAGACTGGGTCCCTCTTCCCTTGTAACTGATCCCCTTTGTGTGCTGGGTCAGCAGCCCTGGGCACAAAGATAAAGGAAACAAGGACGCTATCCTCAAGGATCTCAATTCTACTCAAAGGAACAGACTCAGAAACCGTAACTCTGTGCCACGAGTGGTAAGGAAGACTTTATTCCATGTTTGTATACCTAGGGAACTGGCAAGGGATAGGTGTTGTCAGAGAAGGAGGTAACCCTAAAACTCAGCTCTGAATGTCCAATGGGAGGTTACCAAGCAGCTGAAGAACGATAACTGCCTGGCAAAGCCATGAGGGCAGAGTAAGGGCACTGTCCAGACCTGCGGGGCCATCCCACAAGGCTGGCTCAGCCAGCACTGGGGGAGGTCAAGGCTGAAGGGGGCTGACAAGGCCTTCCTACATGGCTGTGGGCGGACTTAGCTGTGCCAAGGCCAACACTCTCGAAGGGCTCTGTGGCAGCCTGGAAGGGGAGTCGTGGGAGACGATGGGGAGACCAGAAGCCAGGTGAGACGGTCCACTCCTGGGCTGTACCTGTCCCAGCTGCTGCTGGTTCAGAGTAAATGAGGGCTGGGAACTGCCAGCCGCAGCAGCTGACAGCAGCTCGAGGAGCCCTCGAGCTGAGGGACAAGGAACGAGCCCCTCCCTCATCCCAAGAGGAGTTGCTGCCTAGGGTTCTTCCTTCCAGAAGAGAAAGAAGGAAGCAGGAAAGGGTTCATAGAGAGACACTTCAATCTCTGATCTAGATCCCCCTACCACGAGCCCATAACTGAAGCAGCTGGAGACCCGCAGGACCCGCAGGCACAGAAACCCTTTCCGATGCCCAGGCAAACAGGCCTCATTAGCTCTGGTGATGCCTGGGGAGCTGTTCATGGAAAGGCCCTTCTGCTCAATAGTCCAAGAAAGAATAAGGTCCCAAACCTAGTCCCTTGAGAAGAGGGGAAACCGGCCCCCGCTTGAGCCTTTCCGGTTGATTTGGGCCCAGGGTAGGGAAAAGTCAGGGCGAGACAGGCACAGGAACGGGGCGAGGGGGACAGGAAGGGACTGATGCTGCTGAGGGCCAACGTGGCAGGTTGCACAATGCCACCCTGTGCCCATCCTCAGAGCCAGAGCAGCCCCTCTTCAGGTGGAGGGACTTCCTGTCGGGTGCGGCGACAACAGGTGCTGTGCTTCGAGGGCACTCAGGGGCAGGGCAGGCACCCAGTGTCTGACTTACCCTGAAGATGCGGTGATAAGCCCCGGGCTGAATGCCACTGCTCAGTCCTCCACTGCCCTGAGACAGGGGAAAGGGTGGGAGGGAGGCTCTGAGTCTCTTGGGCAAGCAAGAATCCTGGCAGGGCCCCCTGACTCGGGGTCCCCAGAACTTGGTTTGCCTAGAGGATTACCTAACCTATATGTCCACTCTGCTCAGCAGGTGGGGAGTCTCTCAAGGGCAGGTCCCTGCCTTACCTGCCTGTACCCACAAGCTGGACCCCACCTACAGCAGGTGCAGTGGTGGAGCTCACAGGCTCTGGGCCAGACCCTGACAAAGCCCAGCTCTATTTCAGCCTGCTGTGTGACCCTGGGCAAGTTACTTAACCCGTCTGGCCTTGGTTTCCTCTTCTATGAAAACAGACACTATCACACTTGTACTGCCACACTGCCACAAGGGTGGGCTGGCCAGGGAGGAAGAAGAGCCTGCAGCCTGGCTGGACAAGGCCGCAGCCCCTGAAGGGCAGGGGGAATGGGGCCAGGGCAGGAAGGGCAGGGCTGTGGAGAAACCGCAGAGCTGCAGGCCCAGACTGCCTACATCTGACAGGTCATGATAAGCTTTCACTTTCATCAGTCCTGACAGCAGACAAGTCCGGCAGCAACATCTGTTTCACGAGACGTCAGATGATGGGTCTGACCCTCTGTGCTGGGGGACAGATCTTCTGACTCCGCAGTCAGCACCGAGCCCAGAACCTGATTTGGAGAGTCCAGCAGGGAGGGTGGGGACTGACATCCAAGAGCGGAGGGTCACTGCTCTCCTGTGGGCCCAGGGAACTGTAAGGACGCTGGAGATAAGGCCTGCAGATAAGGGCTGGAACCAGGCCGGTGGTGCTGCGACAGAACGAGGGGGTGCCGAGGGCTCCGGGGGACAGGAGTCAGACAACCACCCCCAGGTTCTGACTGGGACTCACAGGGAGAAGGTGCCTGTGGCCACAAAGGTGGCAGTGCCCAGGGGACAGAGAGCAAGGGCACAGCAGCTATTGGGCGGACCAGGCTCTGGCGGAGGCTGGGGCAGACACAGGCCAGGGTCCAGCCAGGTGTCCCCAGCAGCAGAGGCGGGGCCAGCCCCACCACCAAGGCCCATTACCCGACCTGGCCCCAGGATGGTGGCTGATGCCCTTCATGGGGCAGAGGAGTTGCAGGGGCTGGCCCTAAGCCAAGTCTGTGCTATTCTTGCCACAAGCACAGCTGGGGCCCTGGCTGTGCTCTAAGCAGGCGGCAGACAGGTCCACCAGCAGATTACTGGTTAACCAATATTGACTGGCTCCCATGCTAGGACCGCCGTATCAGGTCCTGAGCAGGAAAAAGAACAGAACGAGAGGGCACCTAGTGTTCACACACCTGGGGAGGGGGGCACTTTTAGCCTGGGTCTGTGGATAGGATCCCAGAGGTCAACAGTCACACACACACACACACACACACACAACACACACACAGGCCAGGTGTGAAAGGCTCATTTTTCCTGGAGTACGAGTCCACAGAGCTTCAGATCCTCAAGGGGGTAGCGCCCCAGAGGAGGAAAGGGAAGGGCTCAGAGGCATGGCAGTGGCGTGGGGGTGAGGGGGTAGTTCTTTGGGCAGCTCGGGAGGTTATCTGGGGAGGCTCTCCAAAGGAGTGCCACCTGTCCTGCACCTTCAGGAGTCGGGGGAAGGGGAGGGCAGCAGATGGAACAAGTAGCCCAGGAAAGTACAGAGGCTGGGGAGGGCCCCTGTGGTCGTCCCCCAACCCCCAATCCCCAGCAGGAAAAGAAGCCCTTGAAAGGTCATGCGGAGCGCAGGGCAGGCACCAGTGTCCCCCCTTTCCCTCACATACAGCCGGCCTAAACCGGTTCCTCTGGGCTGCCAGCAAGGCTCCAAGCTCCTGCAAGACCCTCCCTGTAGGGGATGCTGTGGGCCAAGCACAGCCAGGAGCAGACCGGGCCGGCACAGACCTGGCACAGACCGCAGCTTACCAGAGCTGGCGCCCAGGGCAAACCAGGACCTCTCTGTTCCCTCCCCTGGGAAGCAGGTAGTGCTACTTCCAGGGGGACACTGAGGGTAGGGAACCTGGGTCCACCTTCAGGTTCGGGGCCCCGTTTGACACCCATGGTGGGAGGCAGCCTGCTGGCATCCTGGGGGCCTGACCTGAACCCCGCCCCTCACCACACAATCCTGGGGAACAAGCTGGTCCATCTGTTTTCAGCTCCCAACCCCCTGCTCCGCCTGAACCCCCACAAAACAAACAAACAAACAAACAAGAAAGTGGACAGCCAGTTGAGTTCTAGGAACCAAAACAGACCTAACAGGAACCCAGAACCCAGGACCCCAGGCCCAGATCCAGGCTGGGAAGCAAAGGACAGACTACCATCAGTCAGGCCCGCAGAGAAAATGCTCCCCATCTAACACTGCACAAGGCAGTGGCCCAGAAACAGAAGGCATCATCCTTTTCCAACAGTGCTTCTTCATTTTTCGCTAAGTTTCTGTAGATTTTTAATTTTTTTTTCAAGATTTTATTTATTTATTAGTTAGAGAGGAAGAGAGAGCGAGCACAGGCAGACAGAGGCAGGCAGAGGCAGAGGGAGGAGCAGGCTCCCTGCCGAGCAAGGAGCCCAATGTGGGACTCGATCCCAGGGCGCTGGGATCATGACCTGAGCCGAAGGCAGCCGCTTAACCAACTGAGCC
>ML104842.1:75549-112517 GCA_003697995.1 Taxidea taxus jeffersonii
TTTTTTTAAGATTTTATTTATTTGTTAGAGCGAGCGAGCACAGGCAGGCAGAGTGGTAGGCAGAGGGAGGAGCAGGCTCCCTGCCGAGCAAGGAGCCCAATGTGGGACTCGATCCCAGGGCGCTGGGATCATGACCTGAGCCGAAGGCAGCCGCTTAACCAACTGAGCCACCCAGGCGTCCCTAGATTTTTAATTTTTAAAACTGAAGCTCAAGTGGGTGGCTCAGTGGGTTAAAGCCTCTGCCTTCGGCTCAGGTCATGATCTCAGGGTGCTGGGATCGAGCCCCGCATCGGGCTCTCTGCTCGGCGGGGAGCCTGCTTCCCCCCCTCTCTCTTCTCTCTGCCTGCCTCTCTGCCTACTTGTGATCTCTGTCTGTCAAATAAATAAATAAAATATTTAAAAAAAAACAAAAAACAAAAAACTGAAGCTCAAATTAAGAGTGACCTGTCTGATTCCCTGGCGGCGGAGGGGACAAGGGCCCCAGGCTGGAAGCACAGGCACGTGTTCGAGGCTTCCCCACTGAAGCCTTCATTCTGCACACGCCACGACCCTGCACGGAGGCAGCCGGCCCCCGTGGCCTGAAGGTCATCCCCATGTTCCGCAGAAGGGCGTTCCTCCCGGGCAGCCCCTCCATCGAGAACGGTCCCAGACATTCGATTTCACCTGGACGTGCCCACGTGAGATTCTGTCTGTCATCTGTCTGCCCTCCTCAGCTGGAGGCTCTGAGAGGCCTGTCGGTCGCTGTCCCCCAGCACCTGGCGGCCAACAGCAGCTGCGTTACCAGCAAAGGAGAGAAGGGGCAACTCAGGGGAGGCAGGACACACGTCTGCTTCTTCCCCTGACAGACATGGCTCTCCTCCCAACGACTGCGTACATCAGGCATCACGAGGCTTGTCTCCTGGACTCCAGGACTGAGGCCTGGGGGCACCTAACCCAGGTCTGTGCATGTCAGAGCCCTAGCCTTCCCACCAGCTTGGGGACCCAGCCGACACAAGCCCGCCCAGTTCCCTGCAGCCACACGCACAGTTCTTTCTACCACAGCCTCGCCGAGTCCCCCACTGCGCTGTCTGTTCCGTGCCCGCACCGCCCCCGGCGAGCACCTGCACCTGTTTCTTTCCTGTAGACTGAGGGCAAAAATCTCAACTGTGCCCGCTTCTCAGGGGCGTCGTAGGGCCGTCAACTCAGAAGACTTCCCAGTGGAAGGGGAGCCCTGGGGAAGGGCCGGCCCCCACCGTTGTTCATCCCTGCTCTGCTGTATTTCTTATAATAACAGCCCCCGTAACAGTACGCCACGTAATTGCTTATCCAATTAATTGAAGTCATCGTTACTTAACTAGTGATCATAAAAATCGAGGGGCGAGGTGGCCCAGTCAGTCAAGCGTCTGCCTTTGGCTCAGATGGTCCTGGGAGCCCCGCGTCTCATGTCGGCCTCCAAGCTCAGCGGGGACTCTGTTTCTCCCTCTCCCTCTGTCCCTCCCCTGCTCATGCTCACAATCTCTTTCAAATCAAATAGAATTTTTAAAAAACCGAGTAAGGTCAGCACTGCTTGCTTTCTTTCACGCGTCAGAAAACGGAAGTCTAGTGCAAGTAAGTAGCCCGCCCAGAGTCACACAGCTCGGGCCTCTCCGAAGGACAGGGTGGGCGTCAAGCCCAGGCTGCTCTCTGTGGAAGCCAGCCCTCTGCTCCCGCCACACTCCCACGCCCTCCTCCAAACACACAGGGTGTCTCACTGGTGTCTAACGGCCCGTCAGCGTCTGCATCACACCCCCTCACGTCTCCTCCTGGTGCCATTTCAGAGAGACATGACCAAACCACCAGGAGCCCGATATGGCTGTTCCTGGGGCAGGAACTACAAGCCCAGAAAAGCATAGGGAGAAACAGAGCGGTGCACAGAGAAG
The DNA here is from genome assembly GCA_003697995.1 of Taxidea taxus jeffersonii. Lineage (NCBI taxonomy): Eukaryota > Metazoa > Chordata > Mammalia > Carnivora > Mustelidae > Taxidea > Taxidea taxus. Next base: position 77,448 of record ML104842.1, read on the forward strand.
CATTCACAGCTGTGTTTCTCCTAACAGGGAGAACTGGAACTGTGAGGTGAGTCCGACCCACTTGTGCTTCTGGCCTGTGCGGTCATGGAGACGGCGCCACGACACAGAACACCGAGGACCGTGAGAGGCGCGGAGCCCCCGTACACGGCCGTGAGCCAAACACTGGCAACACGACTCGTACGTGGCCCAAGCCTTCACGGGCTCACACAGGACTGTGGGGAATATTTTTTCCATTTCCTTTCATTCTGCTGTCAAAATGATTTAATAACAAAATGATCTAAAAACAAAAGCAGCCAAAGGAACCCAGATGCCTGTGGCTCGCTGTCTTGACTGCTCAGGCCCTAAACAGCCTCTCCTGACCTTCACCTGGCTCCACGGGAAAGCAGGAAGCCACGGCTAGTCCTCGCGGCCTGACACAGCCCAAGCAATGTTTAGTGACCTTTCTCGAGCTTAAAAACACTCGAAACCCAAAGGACCAGCATGCTGCAGGGCGGTAGGAGGAGAGACAGGCCTGCACGCGCCCCTCTGCAGCCCGGGACTCAGCACAGAGCCAAACCAGCAGCAGCACTGGAGGCAAACGCCCCCCAAGCAGGCCAGACGGCTCCCCCATTTGGGACAGAAATTTCAGTTAAGAAACGAACTGATGGTGAACGATGAGGTTACCTCCCCACTTTCTCACCCTGCCCCACCGTTTCCCGTTTTTTCGAGGGGGAAAGCGCCTCTCTGCCACAAAGCAGAACTCGCAACCACCAGGGCTTCCTCACCATGGTAAGGCTCACAGCTGAAGCAAGAGCAAGCGAGTCACAAAGGCCAACAGTAAGGCCCAGGAAGCTCAGAAACCCCCTGTCCTGGTAGAAGACAGCCCTGCGTAGCGCTGGGGGGCTGACCCGGAACCCCTTTCCCGTGGCCTCAACGTGGATGTCTGGAGTCAGGAAGCACTGCACGGGGGCCCAGCTGGCCGGTTCTGGGGACTGGAACAGCGACCCAGAGTCTCTGGTCCTGAGGACACACAGCTGGTGTCGTGACCCTCTCCAGATCCGTCCTCTGCCCATGAACTCTGGATGGTGGACGGGATTCTCGGCCAGAGTCCAGGAGGGAAGAGGGGACCTATCTACAGTGTGTTCACCATGCTTGCATCCAAGGGAAACAGCAAGCAAGGGCCTGAATACCCCAGGGAGTGCCCCCTGAAAATCACACCCCTCTCCTTCTCCCCCACACCAGGCCCATGTGCCGGTTCACACCCGTGCTGGATCCACAGGCCGATCCCTGAGAGCTGCCAGCAGGACCACATCAGGGCTCCCAGTATCCACGTGACACCTCTGGCTTCCTCCAAGTCTGTGATCGACAAGGTGTGCAGCTCTTTGCCACGTGGGCAGGTGTCAAAGCGCCCCCAGTCCGTGCCTGAACAACTGATTTCGGAGACTTCACGGTCTCGACAGACTGCACACCCAGTCAAGTTCATCTCACTGGGTCTGGCTGCAGACTACAGACTTTTAAGGAAAGGCAAGTCGGCTGCTCCCTGAGAAAAATCTCAGCCCAGACAACTCTCGAATCCATATGTGTCTGTCCAGTTGCTTCATCCTTCACTCAGATATCACCACCGGGCGGACAGAAAGGTGACGAAGCCATGACTGTGGCCCTCAGGGCTCGGGGCAGATAAAAGGGGAAGAAAGGTGAACTGACAGTCACCACACGGTACACCTCAAGGAAGCACCGTGGCTTCCTGGGTGCTGTGGGAATGGCCAGTGACTAAGGGCTGACGAGATGAAACCTTACTCACCTGGAAATGTGGCCTGTCCGGGGAGGGCAGAGCGGGCAGGGTAGTGGGGCTAGAGTCACTGGGAGGAACAGGTGTAGGGAGCCTGAGCCCTGTGTCCTGCAGAGAGGGTAGGACAAGCCGCATGGGAAGGCTTGCCCCAGGCACCACCAACTTCACCCACAGCTCTGAGAAGCTGGCCAAACCCCCAGAACAGGCAGGGAGGGGGCAACAAAGGGACTAGAGTGTTATTTGTAAAGAGCAGGAGGAAAGGACCAGGAAGGGAAGGCCATGGGTCACGGGTCGAAGCCAGGGAGAAATGAGTGGGCTATGGGTCAAGAGAGTCACTTTCTCAGTCCCGGGATGTCAGATGGCAGCTGTTTTGAGTCTGTGCAGAGGGACAGCTCTCTGCACCCCCACCCCGCCCCGCCCGCCTGTGGTGCTCACAGAGCCAGCACCCTTCCCTCTCACGCACACAGGGCCCCTCCCTACCCCCCCAGCCTCCCCGGGGTCCGGTATTTTTGTCCCAGCAGCACAATGACGGTCTGAACCCCTACGGAACATTCTCAATGGCCCACAGCAGATAAGAGATAGGTCAGCACTGAGAGCCGAGGTTTTCTGATTGCATCATGCTTCCAAAACTCTTTCAAAGAAGGCTTGGGTGTGCGTTCTGCACAAGAGCCAGAGAAGTGCCACCTCGTCCATTCTTACCAAATGTGAAAAGAAAGAAAACCACAAACTGTCAGGGCTGCAAAGGCCTCCGATAACATCTGGGACGGGATGAACTAGATCCAGTGGCCCACAGAACGTGTTATAAATAGAAGCTACCAAATCAGAATCTTGCAGGCCAAGACCTGGAAGTCTGAATGTTCTCAGAGCCTGCCTGCCCCCGGGTCACGCTTCCACCACACGGTCCAACTGAGGCTGAGTCAGACCACATCCCTCCCCTTACAGAGGCTGACCCAGGGGAGGAAGAGACCTGGATGAGGCCACACCAAGCTGCCTGAGGGCTCCTGAGGGCTCCTGTGGGGACCAGGGAGGGCTCTGGACACAGCACAGGCAGAGGACGGGAAGAAACACAGAGAAAGCGCTCACACAAGGGAAACATCCTGAGGGCAGCAGGAGGTCCAGGGAAAGTGTGCAGGGAGAGAAGGGGAAGAGCTAGTGCCAGATCTTGGGTCTCGACTTCAAGCTGGTCAGTCTAGGTGACTGTGTCGCCTGGAGCCCTGGAGGAAGGAGATGGAACCTGAGGGCCCAGCACTCAGTGGACCACAGGGGGCCCGCACCCTTCCCTTACTTAGGATGCTCTGACTGAGGCTTGGGGAAGGAAGAGCCAGCTGAAGTGCCCCACACTGGCTTTCCCTGCGGGGTGCGGCGGGGAGGCCAGCGGAGGGTGGTGGGAGGTTGCACGTAGGGGGCCAGAATCCAAGAGCATGCTGCAGACTGCAGAGTGTCAGGCCTAGAGGCAGTAGGGCCTCCTGAGCCACTTCTGAGAAATGTGGGGCTTCTTTCTGGCTGCATACCTCCAAAGCTGGCTCTCTCTCTCTCTCTCTCTCTCTTATTTTTAGAGAGGGGGAGGAGACGGATGGGCAGGAAGAGAATCTGAAGCAGGCTCCATGCTTAGCACAGAGCCCGGCAAGAGGTTCGATCCCATGGCCCTGAGATTATGACCCAAGCCGAAATCAAGAGTTGGATGCTTAACCACTGAGCCACCCAGGCACCCCTGGTTCTCTTTTTTTAAACAGACAAACCAACCAACCAACCAAGCAACAAACCAACCAGCCAGAATAGATTTCTGTTGCTTGCAACGAGGTACCCGGGCTACACATGACCTTTTAGAGCAGTAACCTAACAGCAAAGTATGTGCGTGTGTTCAGAGCTCAAAGCTGTCTTAGGTCCCATAGCTCATGGGATTCACAGGGAGACCCCGGGATGCAAGCAGAGCAAAGGTTCTAATGCCCACTTTGCAAACGGAGAAGCCGGGCACAGGGTGTCAACTGTTCTGTGTATACTTGGCCCCGGCCCGCCAAGTCCATCACAAAGGCCAACTGCTCATGCGCCCTGGGGTCCGTCTCCCCATCCCTCTACCCCAATGCGGAGTCGAGCATGCCATGTGCAGAACCCCAACACGGGCGCCCAGGCTGGAAAAGCAAATGTTTTGGGCGTCAATCCCAGGCAAGTCAGAGGTTCACAGAGCAAGAAAGCACGCTGAAGCTTCTGGGAGACTAGAAGCTATTTTAACCTCTGATCAGCTGCTTCTCAGAGTGTCACAGTCTAGGGACAAGTAAAGGTAAGACAGCTGTCTCCTCGCTGGTGTGATCTACAAGTGATAAAATCCTAATTGAAACCAAATTTAAACTACAAGCCAGAACTGGCACATTTATTTGTGGGATGAAATACTGCTTAAACAAGGTCTTTTAATCCTCACCTACACATATCTCCTGGAGAAGCCACGTGCACTTTTTTAAACCCCGTGCCAGGCTGAAGGGCTGAGAAGAAGCGCACAAGGAAGCAGCCCGCGTCCTGCAGTGGACCTGGGCAACCAGCGTGCTGGGCTGTGCAGTGAGGCAGACCTCAGCTACAGCGAGCTTCGCGGGGTCACACTCTCATCAGCCACAGGGAACTGATAAACCAGAGTGGGAGCGGTGTGAGGAGCCCTGCGCGGTGGCCAGCATGAAGTAGGTCCTCAGCGGGAAGGCACCAACCACGGTGAGGATGGTGATGGCAGGAGAGCCCAGCGTGAGGCCCATGACATCCCACCCCCACAAGCCATGCTCACTCCCCCCCCGCACCACTGCCAAAAAGGATCACAGAGCAGAGCATACCTCTTCCCTTCCCTGCAGTCAGCCCGAGTAGCCACCAGCATCCCCCAGGGGACAGGCCAGCTCCCGCCCTCGGGTGGACCAGTTGAGAAGGGCAGACCCTATATGCACAGAGAGAAAGTGAGACCAAGTCAGGAAAGCCTAGCCACAGGGTGTGGGGGGTCTGGGGTAGCAGGGGGCTTCCACAGGTGGTCTTCCCAAATTCAGACTACCTCCCCCCACCACCGCCTGCCCAGCCCCTGCCCCTCCTCTTCTCCCATGCCTCCAAAGAGTTATAACCTTCCATGCCCTACACTCAGTCCCGCCTCCAGGCCCATCAAGTTCAGAACTCCGGACCGGTCGAGCTTTGCCTTGAGAGCTGTGCAGCCTGGGCACAGAGCCCAAGTGGGGACACGCGCCAGAAGCTAACCAAGGAGATCAAGTGGGGTCAGTGCATTCACAGCTGGTTCGGGAGCTTCCTCGTCCGTGCCGCGTACCGTGTACTACAGTGTGCAAATGCACCCACTGGCCCTCCCTCAGGACGCTCACCGGTCTAGGCTGCCCCCCCTCAGCGTACAGCAGTGCGCTGTGCTGTGATTACAGCTGGTGGTACACGGGTCCAGTCTCCCCATTGGGCCCCCGTGCACCCTTGCTGACCTCAGGCCCCAAGTCCTCTGCAGGCCCTGGCACAGAGCAGGCACTCAACAGAAGAGTAATGCTGGCCCGCGCACAAGAGGGGCTCAGAAGGCTTGGTAATCTGCTCCTTGGCCAGGAGTGGGCAGGGACACTGCCATGTGTGTACCTACACGCACGCTGGCGGAGGCTTGGGGGCAGGCGGGGACCCTGTCAGGGACAAGGTGGGGAAGGGTGTGGGTTGGGGAAGTGGTCCTCGCAACCCTGAGTTGAAACAGGTCACATCTTCCCCTGAGACAAGAACATGAACTGCATTTGGAACCTGCATGACAACACTTGGTGCTACAGATCAGCCTGAACCTGGCCCAGACGTCTGCGGGGGTCCGTTTACCACATATGGCTCAAGGCTGAAACGAGCGACTTAGGAGCAACTGTTTGAGGCAACTCGCACTTCTGGTCAGAACACCCCCAGTCAGTTGGTTCGGGGCCTGGATGGCAGGGCCCAGTGGCTCTGGAGGAACCGGCATGGCGGGCCCCCACCTTCCCTGTGAGCCCGCGGCAAGTCTTCCATGGGGCGCGCAAAGCCTGGGGGGCTCAGGGTCCCGGGACACAGAACACCCGGTACGGGGCCACTGCCACGGGAACTCGGAGATGTCTGAATGCTCTGTTAGGCAATAGAGTTGTCCCTGCCTGTAAGGGGCTGCCTGTCCATGGAGGAGCTGGCAGGTACTGGGGCTGAGTAACATCCCAAAAAAAGGAAAGAAAAAAAAAAGCCACTACCACTACTACTTTTATAATAACTACAATGATCATTGAGATGTCGTGGGAGGTTAGCAGTATTATCAAGGAGGCTGCGTACCAACCATTCACACAAAAACAGTCTTCTTCCTAAAACACAAGTGCCAAATAACGAACAGTGCAAAGTCACTGATATCCACATGGGGGGTGGGGATCTTGATACCTACCTCACACCATGCAAAAATAAATAAATTCTGGATGGACTGGGGGTGCCTGGGTGGCTCAGTTGGTTAAGCGTCTGCCTTGGGCTCAGGTCATGATCCCAGGGTCCTGAGATGGAGCCCCCAGTTAGGCTCCCTGCTCAGTGGGGAGCCTGCTTCTCCCTCTCCCTCTGCTGCTCCCCCTCCCTCTACTGCTCCCCATGCTTGAGCTCTCTCTCTTCCTCTCTCAAATAAATAAATAAAATCTTAAAAAAAAATTCTGGATGGACTGGAAATCTAATGGTGAAAGTAAGATAATAAAACTTGTAGACTAGAAAAAATAAAATAAGACGAAACCAGAGAGGGAGATAAGCCGTAAGAGGATCTTAATCACAGGGAACGAAGTGAGGGTTGCTGGAGGGAAGGCGGGTGGAGGGATGGAGTAACTGGGTGATGGACATTAAGAAGGGTACATAATGTAATGAGCACTGGGTATAATAAAAGACTGATGAATCACAGGCCTGTACCTCTGAAACCAATAATATATGTTAATTAATTGAATTTAAATAAAAAATGTTTAAAAAACCCCTAGAAGGGGAGCCTGGGTGGCTCAGTGAGTTAAGCCTCTGCCTTCAGCTTGGGTCATGATCTCAGGGTCCTGGGATCGAGCCCCGCATCTGTCGTGGTCGGGGCTCTCTGCTCAGCAGGGAGCCTGCTTCCTCCCTCTCTCTCTGCCTGCCTCTCTGCCTACTTGTGATCTCTGTCTGTCAAATAAATAAATAAAATCTTTAAAAAAAAAAACACTCCTAGAATATAAGAGAATGTCATCATGACCTAGGAGCACACAACTATTTCCCTAAGCAGGCCACAGAAGATATTCAGGAAAACAAAAACAACAACAAAAAAACCCTGATGAATTTAGATTACATAAAAATAACTTCTTTTGTTCACCAAAGAATGCAGTTAAAAGCGTGAAGAGTCAAGGCCCAGAAGGGGAGAAAAATGCAATACACATACAGAAGAGAGGGCCTACCCAGGTGTCAAAGAACACCTAGAAATTAACAGGAAAAAGTGTCAGGCGACCCAACAAAAATGGACAGGAGGCAGAAAGGCCTGAGCAGGTTCTTCACATAAACATCTGACAAGAGACTCAACTGCCTCAGTTAGGAAGGGAATGCAAATTTACACCACAAAGGGATACACTACCCCTCCACCAGCAGGGCCAACTTGAAAAAGACTAACCAAGGCAGGAGCCCGGAGAGGAACTTAATAGCCAGTGCGAGTGTGGACCAGTTTATTAGCCGCTGGGAGGGCTGTATGGTACGTGTTTCTCCTATGACCTAGCGATTCTACTCCTACATCCTACCCAGCAGATGCACGCACACATGTTCACCAACACATGGACTGGACCGGGAATAGCGGATTATGGCCCCAGCCTGAAATTCTATAGTAGGACGGACCTAATATTGTTTATTGACACAATGAGTTCTGGGCAGCAGGAAGAATGAACTGATGGCCACACCCAATGGCTCACAGACACGATAAGGAATGGAAGAACCCAGGTCCCAGAAGAGTATGTAGTGTATGATCCCACTTATCTAAAGGTCGAAAGAAGCTGACCTCCAGTATTAGAAGTCCCAAGTGATCACTCCTGGGGCATGAGCACCTGGGCAGGAAGCTGGGATGCTATCGCAGTTTCCTGATCTAGTGACTGATGACATCGTGTATTCCCTTAGTAAAAGTCACTGGGCTGACCTGTCTACTTTTCTCTACATATTGAAAAGGGAAGTTTTCTTTTTCTTTTTTTTTTTTTAAAGATTTTATTTATTTATTCGTTAGAGAGAGAGAGAGCAAGCGAGCACAGGCAGACAGAGTGGTAGGCAGAGGCAGAGGGAGAAGCAGGCTCCCTGTCGAGCAAGGAGCCCGATGTGGGACTCAATCCCAGGACGCTGGGATCATGACCTGAGCCTAAGGCAGCTGCTTAACCAACTGAGCCACCCAGGCGTCCCAAAAGGGAAGTTTTCTTAATGCCACAACAGAGTTGTTAAAAACAGAATTTAAGCCCATGTAGAAACCAAAAATACATTACTAAAATCTAAAGAGAGGACGAATTCTGTCTCGAGGACAGTAAAAAGTCAGTCCTCAAAGAGAGGACGACCTCAGAACCCCCAAGCACACCCAGAAGACAGCTACGGGAGAGAAGCCCAGTTCCTCCCGCCCTCCAGACTCCAGGGATTCGCTGTCAATGTCACAAAAATTCTTCTGTTTCAAAAGCTAATAGATTAAAAACCGGCTTGCGTTTCAAGATTCCTTCACTTTACAATCCCTTGTGTCCAATCGACGAGCCTTGCAAACACCTGTGACGTCTTGTCACGTCACAGCAGCCACTCAAAGGGGAGCATGAGGCCCCAACAGCAAGTCGGGAGCGGAGCAAGAAGGAAGGACCCTGTCTTGCGGCCTCCTGTCCAGAGGTGCTTCACACAGCTGCCTCGGCCACCACAGGCAAGCCAAATGGTGAGAGATCCAGAATAGCACCTATCTGCCTGCAGAAGCCCTGCCCTTTGAGGGAAACTCAGAAGGAGGCCCCCCCAGCCCACCCAGTAGGTTCTCCCGAGGATCTGAGACCAGCCGAAGGAAAGGTCCTCTTCCCCTTGCGGCAGTGCACCGCAAGGCCCTCCCACCACCCCAGCACTGCACCATGGGACCAAGGAGGTGGGGGCTCCCCAGCGCCCAGCTCCAGGGAGGGGAACTGGGTCCGCGGGCCAGGGGGTAGGCCCTGGGTGCCACTGTCTAGGTCTCTACTGTCACATCTGTAAAGTAAAGGGGCCCCTTCCCAGGGGTAAGAAGAAAGAACAGCAGGAAAAAGAAATGCACATCCCTACTTCCCACTTCTCCACATCCACACGCACCGTCTCCCTTCATCTTCGTCCCTGGAGGCAGGGGTTACTGTGGCCACTTCTGGCCATGTCTCCTAAGGCCCAGGAGCAGGAAGACACTTATCTACCTACTGGTCCAGAGCCCGTGGAGCCAGGGTGGCCAAAGCTGCCTCTGCGACAGGCCCCGGGGCAGGGAACAGGGAGTGAAGCTTCGGCCTGATGCAGGGGCAGCATCTAGCTCAGACCGGAGCTGCCCACCTGCAAGGAAGCGGGCGGGGGCCGAACACCCAACAGAAAGGGAGCAGCAGGCTACCGGCTCTTCCACGCCGCCCAGCCCACAGAACAAAGCCTCAGAAGCACCACCTCGGCCGGGCTGCCTCGCCTGACATCAGTGGGTCTCATGAGCGAGGGCTGGTGAACCTCCAAGCAGTGGGAAGGCCCACTTCACAGGGCAGCTGTGGCCGGGACCCCACCAGCACCTTCCCCTCCCCACGCACTGCCCGCAAACAGCTGGACCAAGCTCACGGCTCAAACCCACTCCAGTCCTTACCCAGCTTCTCTCAGCCCCCCTGTCTCCCTCCCCCCCAGATTCCTGTGCCCCTTCCTCCTGCATGCTGCAGGGCGAGCCCCTGGGCACTGTCTGTCCCCCAGTCCTCCTTCTCTGCTGTCTAAACCTTGGCCCCAGGGGACCTCATCTGGCCCCAGGGCTTCAGCTTCTACCCATACAAGCCTCTCCTTGCGTCCCAACGCCCACCTGACAGGCTCTCTCACATGGCCAACAGTCAGGCCCAACACGGCCCTCACCAGACTCCTGGCTCCCCTTCAAAACCACTTCCCCTGCACCTCTCATTTCGGGAACAGGCCCTGCTATGCCCCCCAGCCTGCCTGCCCCCACAGTCCACCCGCCGGGATATCCCATAACCCTGAGTGCTGTGGCCTCGTGGCTGAGCGAATGTGGCAGCCTCCTGCCTCCACACACACTCAGGGCAGGACCCAGCACTCAGGCCTCCAGTGGCTCCCCAGCTCCCCTGGAGCAAGGGCCTGCCCCTGTGGCCACAGCTGGCCAAGGCCTCTCTACTCCCATCCCCTCCCCACTCCCTAACCCTTCACCTGACACCTGCCGCGCAGGGGCTCCTCTCCCTCAAACACGCCAAGCTAGTGCTCCGCTCAGCTTAGAATGCTCTTCCCTACACCTGGCATCCCATCCCTCCCCTGCAACCACCACCATCTCCAGCCTCCCACTCAGAGCGGCCTTCCTGTCATAGGCCAGCTGCACCAGCCCTCCTTACACACACACACACACACACACACACACACACACACCAGCACTCCCAAGTTCCCAACACTCTCTTCCCTGCTCACTAGTATACACTCTTTACCCACCCCTCCCATGGAAGCTTCTCGAGGCAGAGAGGCGGTCTGATTTACAATCCAGATCCCCAGGCCCGGCACACAGCTGGTGCTCAATAAATACTCCTTTGATGGCTGGTGGCAGAGGTCCTGCAGTGAGGATGAGCAACTCACACTCCAGGGAAAGGAGGTGTTCTACTTCCTTTTGTCAAGGGAGAATGTCAAGGAAGTGATCAGAGACATGCAGGAAACTGAATCATCTGTGAATCTTTAAAAAATTGCGTGATTTCCAGGCTCCCTACCTCCTCCCGACAGGAGATCTGGGGTGGAGCCAGAGAAAAGAATGTGTAGGTCGCCCCAGGTGATTAGGTCGCCCCAGGTGATCCTGACGCACAGGTAGGTCTGAGAACCTCGAATTGATCCAACATCTTCATTTCACACCTGAACAAGTCAAGGCCTCCAAAGGGATGACTCAGAGAGAAGTTGCAACACTGGTTCGTCAACAGGTGTCTGTCTGCGTTGGGAGTCCCCAGCTTCCCACCCACGAGGTTCTCCCTCTCACTGGCTCCCAGACCTCGGGGTCTGAGCAGAGCTTGGCAACAGAAGGTCAGTCCTGGGGAGGAATGGGGAACACACACCCCACCGTGGCTGTGGCTCTGCAAATCCACTTTTTTGTTGATGTAACACTTTGTACTCCAAGTGAATTCCACCTTCAAGGAAGCATGGCTAGGCTGAGGATAGCCAGGGGACCAGTAAGATGTTCTCTTTTCTTGCCTCAGAAACAGGATCAGCTCCACCCACTATCACCCAGTGGGAAGGGCTGGCGGACCACCTAGACTTCCCCACTTCAACAGGGTGGGTGAGAAAAGACATACATCTGTATTTATAAAAAGCCCATGGGCAAGACCTTGAACTAGCCACTTCACAGACATCTTTTTCTGTTCTTCCAGCTACTGATAAGGTTGGAAGCCAAGTCTTGATTTTAGAGACAAGGCTAGGGAGGTAAAGAGTTTTAAAGACCCACTCAGGGCCCCATGGATGTGATGAATGGAGCTGAGATTTAAATCATATCCATCTGACTCCAAAGCCCGAGCTCTCCACTATGCCACCCAGCTCCCACCAGGCGGCCTGATAGCAGTTTGTGTGGGGATGCGAAGAAGAGCCCATCCTGGGGGCTGCTTCTCCCCAACACCTGGGGGTGACAAGTGGAGAGGGATACAGGGCCCAGGGCTTAGGAAACCATCTAGGGTCGGCAACATCCCCAAGCACCGCCATGAGCGGTCCCTCAGCCCAGGCCTCCTGGCCCATTAAATAGGGATCAACTGTTTTATTTTTTAATTTTATTTTTTTTGTTTGTTTGTTTATTTGTTAGAGAGAGAGAGAGAGAGAGAGAGCGAGCATAGGCAGACAGAGAGGCAGGCAGAGGCAGAGGGAGAAGCAGGCTCCCTGCCGAGTAAGGAGCCCGATGTGGGACTTGATCCCAGGACGCTGGGATCATGACCTGAGCCGAAGGCAGCCGCTTAACCAACTGAGCCACCCAGGCATCCCTGTTTTGTTTTGTTTTTTAAAGACTTTATTTATTTATTTGGCAGAGATCACAAGTAGGCAGAGAGGCAGGCAGAGAGAGAGGGGGAAGCAGGCTCCCCGCCGCGCAGAGAGCCCGATGCGGGGCTCCATCCCAGGACCATGACCTGAGCTGAAGGCAGAGGCTTTGACCCACTGAGCCACCCAGGCGCCCGGGGATAAACTGTTTTAAACCTACCTCGAAGGGCTGCTTCTGGATTGAGCAAATCAGGAGATCCCATCACAAAGCCCATGTAAATGTTATGACAGCCGATCTGTAAGAAGCTGTCGAGTCGACACTGAGGCAGTGGCTCCTCCACTGACTTAGCGTCAGGCCGTTGGGCCTGGGAACAGAGCCACACACAGCCAGGCCAGAGGCAATGTCCTCAGGGATGAGCAGGACACAGACAAGTTCGACTCCTCCTCCAGAACACTGGGCTCTCCTCCACCCCCACTTCCCCACACCTCGCTGCCCCTTCCTCTCTGTCCCCTCAACAGGGGCCAGCCCTTCCCTCCAGCTTCCCTTCCACCCTCAGCCCGCACTGGCCAAGACCCTCCCCAGTGCACCCAAGTCCAAGATTATCAATGAGCTGCCCTCCACCTTGGCACTGACCCCACTCTCCGGGCTGCCCGTTTCTCAAGTGGGATCACAGTTGTCAATGGACACAACTGTCCATTGGAGTTGTCAATGGATCACAACTGTCAGCATTTAACTCCTACAGGATATACACATGGAAGACCAGAAAGAAGCATCTGCCGGAGATGCTGGCCAGGACTGACTACTTTGAAGCCCTCTGCTCTAGCTTCCAAGCCCTAGGCTCCCCAAGGCTGAGCTTGGGGTCACCTGGGTTTCCACCTACCCTCTCCTTCACAGCTCTCGATTAATGAGAGTTCAGGCAGAGACAGGGTCTTGTACGAGCTGGGTGAGAGGGAGCAAGTTCTCCAGAGATGCACTGTCCAATGAGGCAACCTTCAGCCAAGTGTGGCTGTTTAAATACTAAAGAAGCAAAATGGAATAAAATGAAACATCACGTTGGTCACATTTCAAGGGCTAAAAGGCCACATGTGGCTCCTGGCTGCGGTACCAGGCAGCACGGGTTCCACGGAGAACTGCTCGGCACTGTCCCATCCCGAGAGCCAGGTGGGAAGCAGGAACTGCGGCGCAGCCTGCGAGCTGACAGCCAGAGCCGGCTCCTGAGCCCCGGCGCAGCCCCAGAGGGGCTGGGGATGACCACCCTCCCTGTCCCAGGGCACAAGGAGGCAGCCCAATCCAGGCTAGATGCTGGTAAAAGCCGACAGCCAAGGGCAAGTGTCTGGGCCAAGTTAACAACCTTTAGGAGCCTCCTTCTAGCTGCTGAGAAAGAGGTTGGAGCAGGACAAAGTGGCCTCACACCGTCCTGTTGGGCGGCGCTGCAGACAGAGGCCCCGGACCTTTGTCTACACTGCCTGGGATGGTTCCCCAACTCACCCAGCTTGGAACTTCAGGAGGAGGACCAAGAAATGAGGTTCCAAAAAAACAAAGAAGTGTGGGTGGCTGCCCTCCCTGTGGCAAGGCCAGGCTCCTGCAGAGCTGGGCCACTGGAGCACCCAGCAGCCCCTTCAGACCTTACCTCTACCCCAATCACCGTCAACTGCTTGCTGTCAAACCCGCTGGAGCATCCCTGACCATCCCCTCTGGGCCCACCGAACATTCCCTCACACCTCTGAGCTGCGCCCCTAGAACACTCCTTTCCAGCTACCTCAATATGTGCTTCCCAGTCCCATCCTCCACAGGTCAGCCCAAAGCCCGCTCTGCCTTCTCATGAAACGTCCCCCAGGACCAGCCTGGCTTTCCCAGGAAATACTGCCAGCAGTACAGTCTAACAGTCTCCGTGCTCTTCCCACCTGTCACCAGGACTGGCTGACCCACAGGCCTGCTACACCCTGCTACACCTCCAGGGGTCATGTGTGCTGGAATCCCGACGTACTTACACTCCTTGACCTGGGGCATCCCAGCCCCTCGGAAGGTCGTGGCTTGCGCCCTCAGGATCAGTCAGGTGGGCTGGCGAGGAAGTACTCCGTAAGACTGCCCACCACACAGCTACAACAGAACTTGACTGCGGAATAATGTGCGGAAACCTCACTGTCTGGATCTCGTCTCTGTTTCTCACAATGTCAGGATGGGCTCCTCCAAATGATCACTACTTTGAGCTCACAGTCCGGTGCAGGGAGGAGAGGAAGCTGGCACCGGGACAGAAGCCAATGCCAGGCATGAGACCTTCATGCCTCCGGCAAAACCATGTGCGTGGCAGGTATCAGTGAGGGACATGTCGCTGAGTGCTAGGGGACTGGAAAGGAGCCATCCCCTGGGGGCAGACAGGGACTCTCCCACGGCAGGAGCAGGCTGAGAAAGTGCTGGGCCCTGGAGTCCCTCCTACAGGGATCACATCTTCACATCAGATGATGGAGCTAAAAGCAGGGGGCCCCTTCCACCTGAGGGAGGGGCCTCCTTGCTCCCTGTCTGCCCACAGCAGGCCGGCTTTACTTCCTTGCCAGCCTCACCATTCCTCAGTCTCCCAAGAAATGACTGGGCAGGAAAAGTAACTCGAACTTAAGACCTTTGACTGTCTTTCTCTCAGGCACTGACCCTCACAGAAACATCCCTCGGAACTGCAGAGATTAAGTATGATGCGAGAAGCACTCTTACCAGAAAAAAACAGACAACCTGGGCTTTCCCAAAATTTAAAAATCTTTATGCATCAAAAAGACACTACCAAGAGAATGAAGACAGCCCACAGAATGGGGGGAAAATACCCAGAAGTCCCCTATTTAGTAACAGTTTAATATCCAGAATATATAAAGAATTCAACCATGACTCAAGAACAGAAAGACAAATGACCCGATGGAAAAATGGGCAAAGAATATGAATAAATATTTCTCCAAAGAACATATACAAATGGCAGAGGAGCACATGACTGGATGCTTAAAAGCACTTATCATCAGGGAAATACAAATCAAAACCCTAATGAGCGACCACTTCACCCCTACTAGGACAGCTATGATTTACTCTGTTTTAAAAGAAAGGCAGACCGCCCCATACAGTGCCTCATTTGGACACATCTGGAGTCTAAGGACACAGGTGGAACAGTGAGGGAAGAAGGCGACACCCGCCTAGCCAGCCAGATCAGCTGAATCAACCCTGGCGATCAATGGGGCAACAGATATTACAGCCAGATTGCCCTCACAGCCTATAATTTTTTTTTTCTCAGTAGGCTCCATGCCCAGCATGGAACCCAATTCAGGGTTTGAATTCACCACCCTGAGGTCAAGACCTGCACTGAGATCAAGAGCTGGACACTTAACCAACTGAGCCACCCAGGCGCCCCCATCCTATACGTGTATATATATACATATGTGTGTGTGTGTGTGTGTGTGTGTGTATATATATATATAGATATATATATTTTTTTTTTAAAGAAAAGTAAGTGTGGGGCAAGGATGTAGGGGAACTGTAATGCTCGTGCACTGCTGGTGGTAGTGGAAAATGTACACCCACTGTGGCAGTTTGGTGGTTTCTCCAAAAGTTAAACATAGAATGGCTATCTGACCCAGCAATCCCACTCCTTCGGTATATATAGAAAAGAGCTGCAAACAGGCTCAAATAATACTTGTGAAGTCGATAAGCACACCAATATGCCAATGACAGCATTAGTGACAAGAGCCAAAAGGTGTCCATCAACAGAGGAATGAACATCCACTGTGTGTGGTGTATAACTACAATGGAATATTATTCAGCCTTAAAAAGGAACGAAAGGCTCTTCCGTGCTAGAATGTGGATGAACCCTGAAAACTGCAAACACAAAAGGACAAATATTGTTAAGATCCCACTTACACGAGGTACGTGGAATGGGCAAACTCATTGAGACAGAAAGCAGATTAGTGGTTGCAAGGGGCTGGGGTGAGGCTAACAGGGAACCGCCACTTGGTGGGGATAGAGTTTCTGTTTGGTGTGATGAAACAGTTTTGGCAATCGTGGTGATTGTTGCACAACGCTGTAAGCATCCTAATGACAAATGCTTAAATGGGAAATTTTATGTTATATGTATTTCACCATTGAAAGATACAAAACAGGGCCCCTGGGTGGCTCAGTGGGTTAAAGCTTCTGCCTTCGGCTCAGGTCATGATCCCAGGGTCCTGGGATCGAGCCCCGCATTGGGCTCTCTGCTCAGTGGGGAGCCTGCTTCCTCCTCTCTCTCTGCCTGCCTCTCTGCCTACTTGTGGTCTCTGTCAAATAAATAAAAATCTTAAAAAAAAAAAAAAAAGAAAGATACAAAACAAAACAAAACTGTGGCAAATCGGGGTATCCCCACCCCCATCGGGGGAAAGGAGTACCAGATCAGGTTCCACAGGGGATTAAGACACGTACATCAGGGCAGACTGGACTTGGGGCCTATCCTCTTTTTCCGCTGTTGCTTCTTGTTTTGTTATGTTCTTGAGCGTGTAGCTCACAAAACCAAAGGGTATTAGAAAGTATACAACTGGTTTCTCCAGTTTCTCCCCTACCTTGCATCTGGGCAGCCAGTCCAAGTCGGTACATAAAGAGAGTCACCACCTGTTCTCATGGCCTCTCCTAAGCTAACACGCACTTGGGTGCCTCCTAGCTATGTGACCTCAAGCAAACTGCCTCACATTTATTAGCCTCAGTGCTTCAATCTATAAACTAACCCTCCTCTTTTTTTTTTTTTTTTTGTTTAAAGATTTTATTTATTTATTTGACAGAGAGATAGAGAGAGAGAGCACAAGTAGGCAGAGCGGCAGGCAGTGGGAGACGGAGAAGAAGGCTCCCCACTGAGCAGGGAGCCCAATGTGGGGCTCGATCCCAGGACCTTGGGATCAGGACCTGAGCTGAAGACAACTGTTTAACCGACTGAGCCACCAGGCGCCCCTAAATTAACCCTCCTCTTGCCTTCTTTTCAGGTTTGTCATCAAGACCTAGACAAGATAAAAAAGGCAGCTGGCATCGTTTCTATGTCAAATCTGAAAACACTGTTAATGAAGAAAATTAAACCATTATGAGCTAGAGAGAAAATCAGGAGCACTAAGTGCTCCCCACCTCACTTTCCTTCTTTCCTTTCCTTGCACCTTCTCTATCTAACACTACCTATGTTGCCTGACCCTCTGTCTCCCCAGCTGACCGCAAGCTGCTTAGGACAGAGACTTCTGTCTGCTCTGTTCAGTGCTATACCTCTAGTGCCTCACGACTGGCGCCCAGGATGTACCCGGTACACGTCCACGGGAGGAAGGAATTACCAGCTCCAATAACCCACTTTCTTTTTTTTTTTTAAGATTTTTTTTTTTTATTTATTTGACAGATCACAAATAGGCAAAGAGGCAGACAGAGAGAGATGGGTAAGCAGGCTCCCCACTGAGCAGAGAGCCCGATGTGGGGCTCGATTCCAGGACCCTAGGATCATGACTTGAGCTGAAGGCAGAGGCTTTAACCCACTGAGCCACCCAGGCGCCCCTCCAATAACCCACTTTCAACCAAGCCAAACAACACTTTATCACCTGCCACTGATCCACCCACTGATACCACAGCCTGGAAACTGAAGAGTCAACAAAAATTCTAACTTCCCCCTTGTAAGAAAAGGACTAGAGAAAGTAGAAAAATCAGGAGCTCCTGGATAGGAAAGATGCAACAGGAAAGGAGAAGGCTTCCAATGGAGCAAGAATGTGGCTTCACAATAACTCCTCCTCAAAAAGAATGAAAGGGGGGACGCCTGGGTGGCACAGTGGGTTAAGTCTCTGCCTTCAGCTTGGGTCATGGTCTCTGGGTCCTGGGATCGAGTCCCACATCGGGCTCTCTGCTCAGTGGGGAGTGTGCTTCCCCCTCTCTCTGCCTGCCTCTCTGCCTACTTGTGATCTCACATGCTCTCTCTGTCAAATAAATAAATAAAATAAATCTTAAAAAAAAAAAAAAAAAGAATGAAAGGAAACTCCAAAGGCCAGTGAACTCTCAGTTCCAACATAGAAGCCACATGATTTCCGGCTGCATATTTTTTTTAGAAATGAGTTCATGGCCAAGAGCTTTCTGAAGCCAGAAATGGGAAGATTAAAGCCAATTAAAGTAGCAATCAATACACCAACAAATTAGAAAATCTAGATGAAATGGGCAAAATCCTAAAACATACAATGTACCTAAACTGACTCATGAAGAAATAGAAGATTTAAATATATCTGTAACTAATAAGGAAACTGAGTAAGTAATCAAAACCCTCCTAATAAAGAAAAAAGCCCTGGGCCAGATGGTTTTACTAGTGAATTCTAATACTAACAAACTGAATCCATCAAGGACCAAAGACCAGGGGAACTTACTCTCCAATGCAAAAATGGTTCAACATACAAAAACCAACTAATGCAGGGGCACCTGGGTGGCTCAGTGGGTTAAGGCCTCTGCCTTCGGCTCAGGTCATGATCCCAGGGTCCTGGGATCGAGCCCCGCATCGGGCTCTCTGCTCAGCGGGGAGCCTGCTTCCCTTCCTCTCTCTCTCTGCCTGCTTGTGATCTCTGTCAAATAAATAAATAAAATCTTAAAAAAAAAAACCCAACTAATGCAATATAATAATAGGATGAAGGGGGGGTAAATCACATGATCATCTCAACTAATGACGAAAAAGCATTTGACAAAATTCAACTCTCTTTGTTATGAGAGTGATATGATATAAACAGTGAACAAGCTAGGAATAGAAGGAAACTTCAACATGATAAAGGCCATATTTGAAAAACCCACAGTGAATGCCACACTCAATGGTGAAACACTGAAAGCTTTCCAAGACAAGGAACATAACAAGGATGACTGCTTTCACAACTTCTAGCCAACATGATACTCAAAGTTCTATCTAGAGCAATCAGGCAAGAAAAGAAAAGAAAAGACTTCCAAACTGGAAGAGAAGTAAAATTGTGTCTGTTCACAGATATGATCTTATATGTAGAAATATCTAGAGTCCCTGAAAAAACTGTTAGAATAATTAACAACTTCAGTAAAGTTCCAGGATGTCAATCTTATAAATCAACAGACAAATATCAGTTGCATTTCTGTATGTATTAGCAATGTACAATCTGAACAGGTAATTAAGAAAACAATATCCTTTACAACAGCACCAAAAAGAATAAAACACTTAGGAATGTTTTTAACCAAGGAGCTAAAGACTTGCACATTGAAAACTAGAGAACACTGCTGAAAAAAATTAAAGACTTAAATGAAAACTAACAACTTAAGGGGCGCCTGGGTGGATCAGTTGGTTGGGCATTGGCCTTTGGCTCAGGTCATGACCCTGGATTCCCAGGATCAAGCCCCGCATCAGGCTCCCTGCTTATTGGGGAGTCTGCTCCTCCCTCTGTCCCCTACCACACTTGTGCTTTTTCTTGCTCTCTTGTCCAACAAATAAATTTTAAAAAGAATTAACAACTTAAATGGAAGACATCCCATGCTCATGGATTGGAAGACTTAATATTGTTAGGATGGCAATACTCCCCAAAATTATTATTACAGATTCAGTACAATCCATATCAAAATCTCAATGGTGTTCTTTGCACAAACAGAAAAATCCATATGGAATCTCAGGGACCCCAAAAAGCCAAAACAATCCTGAAAGAGAACTAAGTCAGAGGACTCACACTTTCTGATTTCAGAACTTACAACAAGCTATAGTAATCAAAACAGTATGGCAGTGGTATAATGAGAGACATATAAACCAAGAGAAGAATAGAGAGTCTCGAAATAAACTCTCACAGATATGGTCAAATGATTTTCAACAATTCAATAGGGAAAGGACCATTCAATAGGGGAAGGACATTCAATAGGGAAGACCATTCAATAGGGAAAGGACTGTTATTTCAACAAATGGTACTGGGAAAGCTGGATATTCACATGCCAAAACTGTATAATGTAAGTGTTATACCCTACATAAAAATTAACTCAGAATGGATCGAAAACCTAAATATAAGAGCTAAAACTATGAAATTCTTAGGGAAAAAGCTTCAGGATCCAAAGCTTGATAATGGTTCCTTAGACATGACAGCAAAAGTAGGCTCACCAAAAGAAAAAATAAATGGGGTTTTATCAAAATTAAGAACTTTGTGCACCAGGGGCGCCTGGGTGGCTCAGTGGGTTAAAGCCTCTGCCCTCGGCTCAGGTCATGATCCTGGGGTCCTGGGATCGAGCCCCACATTGGGCTCTCTGCTCATTGGGGAGCCTACTTCCTCCTCTCTCTCTCTCTCTGCCTGTCTCTCTGCCTACTTGTGATCTCTGTCTGTCAAAAAAAAAAAGAACTTTGTGCACCAAAGGACACTACTGGGAAAGTGAAAAGACAACCATGGAATTGGGAGAAAACATCTGCAAATCCCATATCTTATAGAGGATTAATAGTCAGAATATATTAAGAACTCCTACAACTCAACAACAACAAAAGTCAATTAAAAAATGGGCGAAGGGGTGCCTCGGTGGTTCAGCCAGTAAAGCATCGGACTTTTGGTTGGTTTCTGCTCAGATTATGATCTTATGGGTTGTGGCCCCATGCTCTGCATAGAACTGCTTGAAGATTCTCGCCCTCTGCCCCTCCTCCCACTCGTGTGCACAAACTCTTTTTCTCTCCCAAATAAATATATCTTTAAAAGAAAAACAACGGCAGGGGAAGGATATGAACAGACATTTCTCCAAAGAAGATATACAAATGGCCATAAACACGTGAGAAGATGCTCAACATGACTCACTAGTCACTATTATACACATCAAAACTACAATGTGATACCATTTCACTCCCAACAGAATGGCTATAATCAACAAAGCAGAAAATACCAAGTGTTGACAAGGATGTGGAAAAGCGGGAATCCATGTCCATGGCTGCTGTGGAAAACAAGATGGCAGTTCCTTCAAAGGTTAAACACAGAACAACTATATAATCCAAAAATTCCACTTCTGGGTTCACACCCAAAAGAACTGAAAACAGAGACTCAAACAGGTATTTATACATTCATGACTCACAACAGCCTAAAGTTAGAAGCAACCCAAAACAGATAAAATATGGTATAGTACAAAGGAGTTATGATCCTTTGCTTTAAAAAGGAATGAAATTTCACATATGCTACAACATGCATAAACCTTAAAAATGATATGCTGGGGACACCTGGGTGGCTCAGTCAGTTAAACGTCTGCCTTTGGCTCAGGTCATGATCCCAGGGTCCTGGGACCGAGCCCTACATCAGGTTCCTTGCTCAGCAGGGAGGCTGCTTCTCCCTCTGCCTGCACCTGCCGCCCCCCCCTCCGCTTGTGCTCTCTCTCTCTCTCTTTCTCTGACAAATAACTAAATAAGATCTTTAAAAAAGTTCTGCTGATTGAAATAAGCCAGTCAAAGAAAGTCAAATACTGTATGATTCTACTTATGTAAGATACCTAAAGTAGTCAAATAGAATGGCGGTCATCAGGGGCTAGGGTGGGGAGTTACTGTTTAATGGGTACAGAGTTTACATTTGGGATGGTGAAAAAGCTCTGGACATAGTGGTACAGTTACATAACATTACGAACTTATTTCAAATGGTAAACTTTATGTTACATACATTCTGCCACAATAAAAAAAGATAGGGAAAAAAAATAACCATCGGGCTGTATTTTCAGCCCTTTGAGAGTATCCCTCTTTAAAGGCCAGTTCTCCTGATAGCCTGGGCATCCTTCCCTTGGCAACAGCCCCTAAGGATGCTATGTTATCCGTTGTATTCTGACCTCAAGCCCAGTCAGAGTAATCTGGGCCCCAAATCCCAGCCAACAGAACAGGTTGGCTAGCCACTGAAAAGCTGAGGCCTGAGTTTCCCTCCGCCAGGCAGTTTTGGGGCAGAACCCTCTGGCAGGGCCAACAACTTGCCAACAAAAGCAAAAACCAACCTGGCTAGCTTTCACTATTACTTCCCCTTTCACTTTCCCACAGGCTGGCCATGCAGTCAGAGGCCTGACTGACCAGCCTGATTTTTTTTTTTTAAGATTTTATTTATTTATTAGTTAGAGAGAGAGAGAGCGCGCGCGAGTACAGGCAGACAGAGAGGCAGGCAGAGGCAGAAGCAGGCTCCCTGCCGAGCAAAGAGCCGGATGTGGGACTCGATCCCAGGACGCTAGGATCATGACCTGAGCCGAAGGCAGCCGCTTAACCAACTGAGCCACCCAGGCGTCCCCAGCCTGACTCTTTAAAGTTCGAAAGCTGAGTCCCTGTTTTCCCTCATCCATCCAAGGTCTAGATATTTACTATCCTTCATATTTTGTAGAATTAAGAGTTTTTGCTCATCCAACAACAGTGGAACTGACAGGCTCCACCCTCTGTGGGCTCTAGTGCTCTTTTCATAGAGAGGATCCTGTCAGATCTCAAAATAACCCAACGAGAATTAATGGAGAGGACTTCTTATCCTCCACTGCGGACCTGAAGAAACAGGCTCATGAATATGAATATGAAGCAATTTGTCCCAAGTCCCACAGCCCCAAGTGACAGGGCCAGGGTCTGCACACAAGCAATGAACTTCAGAGTTCTCCTTCCTCTTGATTACTCGGACAGATCACCGAAGTGGAAATGGAAAGGAACCATTTTGGTGTCAAATAAAAGCAAGGAAGAGGCTTCCAAGTTTGGTAACTGATAGGATTAGGAGGTCCATCCCCAGAGAAGTAGCCTAGGAAGAACTAAGTGTCCTCCTCTTTCCCTGAGGTGCACCCTGACCTAGAAATGGGTCTTTGTTTTTGCACTTTTGTACTCAAATTCCGGCTGGGCGCCCAGAGTACCGTCCCGTACTGCCCTGCCCAAGGGGCGGTGGCGGACAGGGAGAGTCTGCCAGATTCACTGAATTTCACCAGGTTGGAAGGCCGGCTGAGTCGTGGAGGAAAGGGGATGATTCGGGGCGCTCAAAAGCGAAAAAATTACGCCTAATACAACGAGCATTCAAAACTTAGTAACTGCCCTGGAGACGCATAAGAGAAACACCAAGAGAAACCAACACCCCCCCCCCCCCCCGCCTCGCGCAGGCGCAGGGACGGGGCGCCAGCGCCAAAAGAGTCCCAGGCAGCTACCATCACACCTGGTAGGCGGGCTCCGACTCCTCAGGCAAGCACCACCCGCGCGCGCATGCGCGTCACCCGCAGCTGCTTTTTCCTAGTAGTCCCCTGCCCTCTCGTCCCTGTTCTGGACCCGAATACTGGCTACCTCAGCCACGGCCCTCACTCTACATTCCTCACCTTGCGCCCGGTTTTTTCCCTTAGGGCTTTCAGCCGTTCCTTTCGCCGTAACGCCTCTTCCTCTAGCCGGCCCACACCAGCCGCAGTAGCCGCCATATTGCCCACCCTCCTCTTCTCTCGTCCTGCATCGCGCAGGCCCGGGGAGTAGATGAACCTTTGGCGGCCAATCCAGTGACGAGAGCGGGAGATCAGGAAGTCCTGAAAGCCAATCAATACTGGGTTGCTATAGCAGGGTCCGCTCCACCTTTCCCCTCAACTCGCCTCGCCTGCTGGGGGAGGGCACGGTAAAGAGAAAGGCCGTAAGGCTCGATTCGTCCAATGCCCATCAATGAGAAAGCAGCAAGTGGAATCAGACCTGAGTGACGGAGGATAGAGCGCGTCGATCGCTCTGCTTTTGCCTAAGCAAACGCCAACCACGCCCCTCACTCCATACCGGCCGCTTGGAATGCGCTGACCCAACCCTGTCCCCTTGTCCGGATTCTTCAAGGCCCGAATGCCTTCAAGAAGTCTTCCCTGACCCTCCACTCCGATCTCAGTTTAATAAAAGATCTGCCTCTTCCTTCCTCTACAGGTATCAGTGACTTCCTGGATGCACTTGTTGATGGGCCCCTAGGCCCTTCTGTATCCACTCAGCTCAGATAAAGCCTGTGCAGTGCAGGGCTTGGCTGGATGGCCGTTTCCTCCCGGCTCATGGGTGATGCCCTCCCCACCTTCAAGCCACCCCGGAGCAGCAAAGTACTCAGAGTAAGACTACCTAACCTGGAGAAGAACAAACCCCCAAAGTGGGCCCGGTGGGCCTCCAGGAACCCCCCGAGCTTAGTTCCTGAGAACTACTGAGAGTTGATTTTGCCTTGATCGCAACAGGTAGGCAAGAGTTACAACGCTCGCCACCAGGAGCTGCCAGGGTCTTCTTTCCTGCATTAACCAGCATGTCCTGAAAACCAGGAGACCACTTTGACTGAAGTTAAGATCTTCCTACAGGATGCCAAGGTCCCCAAAGCCACCTAGAGGCCATGCCTCCCTCCCCCCAACACATACCATGACTTGTCTCCCAGCAAAGCTGTTTCCTGCTTAGGGTCTCCCTTCCCAGGCTGGTAGCAGGTGGATGCCCACTCCTCCCACTGCCTTTCAGAGGCCCCTGTGCCACAAGACATCTGTCCAGCCCCTCCAAAATGACCCCCTTAACCTCATTAGCCAGGGCCTTTTGGTGCCCTGTTCCCCCACATCCAGAGGAGTGAATCGTCAGAACCTGTACCAGGGTCCCAGGGAGTACCAGGTGGCAGGTGCTCAGAAAATGTCAGCTCAGAGGTAGGATGCACAGGGCAGGAAAAAAGGCCAGAGTGGAGCGGCTGCCCAAGAAAAAGTCAGGAGGACAGAAAAGGATGGGAACCAGGAAAGAGTCTGTCTTCCCTTGGCCACTCAAGGTCTGGGAGACTCCAGACTCCAGTTCCTCTACCTGAGAGTACCTTTCTGGGCTCTACAAACTTCTCCCTGACTCCAACAAAGAGCCTGACATCAGGTGGCCTCTCACCTCCCTGGCAGGCTGGCCAGGCGGGAGAGGGGGCAGGGAGAGGTCCAGGGGTGATGGTGGCAGTGGGCCAGCAAAGAGTCAGTCAGGCCTCCATCCCTGTCCACCCTGTCCACACTGTCCCCGGCTACCCAAGTAATTCTCATTTGGCCCATCTGGGCTTCAATTTCTCCATCTGTAAAGCAGAGGCATGAGACATCCTCTTGCCTTTAACCTCTTGAGGTTAAAGAAAACAAAAGATGTGAAGACCAGCGCTGGGCCCTAGAGTGGAGGATGCTTTTACGGGAGCATCTAGAAGGCTTCTTGGAAGAGGGGACCCGTGAGGATTGCTTACATCTCCCAGGGATCTGCAGGACAGATGAAGGGCACTGCTCTCTGATGTCCCCATCCTGCTCCACAAACATTAAGAGCAAAAACGTGGCATGTCGGTCTCCCCATTAAAGCGCTTAGAACAGCATCAGGCACGTGGTAAGATCTACAAGTGGCCGCTGGTTGTTGTTAACCATTTGTTGAAGGGCTCTGGCCATCTGAACGCGGCCGCAGCCCCTGCCCCGCCCCCCTCCGGCCCCGGGAGACGGAGACCCCATCCTTGCACGAAGGGAGGCAATTCCAGCCCGGCGCACTGTGAGGGGGGCAAGTTTGGAATACCTGGCCCCGACCCACACCCAGAAGGCTCAGATCGGCCCTTCCCGAGGCGCAGTTGGGGGGCGCGCACTGCTGCAGGCGGGACTGCTGGGCGCCCTCCCGGACCGCCCTGACCTCAAGCTCCTCCTCCCTCCCGGCTCCCCGCCCTTTGCACGGTCCCGGGAGAGGCGGGGCGGTGGTAGCGGCAGCTAAGTGCAGGAAGCCGGGAGGCGGCCGGCCGCGAGGAGGAGGAGCGTGCGGACTTGGGTGGCTCGGCGCGGCGGGGGCCAGTACTACTTCCCAGAGTAGTACCGCGCCGCTCCGCCCCGGAGTGACGCCCTCCGCCCATGGGCCTGGCCGAGGGCAACCGGCGGGCGGCGCGGAGGAGGCGGTGGCGGCAGGTGGCGCGCAGCAGGGCCGGAGCCGGGCCGGGACATGGCCGCCTCGGAGCGGTTGTACGAGCTGTGGCTGCTCTACTACGCTCAGGTGAGCCCGCCCCGCGCCGCTCCCGCTGTGCCCCCAGCTCCGCGCACCCGGCTCCGGCTGCACCTGCGCCCGGCGTTCCCGGAGCCGCGTAGATGCAGGCGCGCGCCGAGCGGACTCGGGCTCCGCACACACGTGTGCGCCGCCCCCGGCCCGCCGGTGTCTCCGGAGCTTCAGGCGCTTATACCTGGTGGATGACCCCCGCAGGCGTGCGTCTCACAGGAGCTTCTTGGGTGGGGACCGCGCAACCTCGGTTGTGCCTGATGAGGAGAGGGGCCCAGGTCGAGACGGCCGGGCACCGACTCCCTTTTACAGATGGAGAAACTGAGGCTCGGAAAATAAATGAGAGACTTTGTTGGGTTGGGAGGGGCAGGAAGGCTTAGTTTGCATTTGGGCATGACTCTCCTGTGGGCGCGGCCCTACCGGGTGGTCAGGACCAAAGGGTCTGAGTGGGTTGCCGGGTGGGGGGTTGCCGGTAGGCGGGCGTTGGGGATGAGAGGTAGGGGGCGTCCCTACTTTGGTCCGATTTGAGTCAGCTCAAGCTACTCCGCATCAGTGTGCTGGCAGTGATGAGCTCCTCCCTGACCCTGATCCTAGGAGGCCCTTACCTCGCCCCTGGGTGGACCTGAGGGTCCAGCCAGAAGAAAAGATTTGCCTTGGATGCAGAGGGAAGAGATAGGGGAGGTGAGATAGAAGGGGTGTTTGAAAGGGGTGGAGGGAGGCCCTTCCTTCCTGAGCTCCCTGTTCTGTCTCAGAGACTACCTCACGTGGCCTCAGAAGGTGAAGGCCTCAGAATGACTCCCACCCCCGTGTCCTGTGAGAGCTGAGAGCCTGGCGTCCCCCAGACTCTGTGTGTCACGCACCTAGGCTCCCACTTTCCTCTGCTTTCACAGCAGGAAGGGATCCCAGGGTAATGCCCCCCTCCTCTTCATCTAGCATTGGCCTCTCTCCCTGCACCTGCCTGGATTCATGCTCCTGGCTCAGGTGTGCCCTGGGTACAATGGACTATTGTGTGCCCCTGATCTCGTCACTAGGGGGAAGTTCATGACCAGATCAGCTGGCCCTCTGTGAAGAGGCTGGCCGGCTGTCTCCTAGGACTGCAGGCTGGATGTGGGGCCCTAGGGACCCAGAATCCAGGCCATAAGGACCATGGCTTCTTGAGTCCACTTCGGGGGTGAGAGGTCCAGGCTGCTGGCAGGAGGCAGTGTGTGTAGAGTCCCTGTCTGGTGTGACCCAAGGCAAAAGCTCTTTACACCTGAGTCTGTACTTCTCTGTCTGCAAACTTGTCCCAGCCCTGACCTCAGAGTGGCATAGTCTCTACAGAGGGGTAGCCCATCTGGCTTGTCTGGACCAGGGAAAGCTCCTGGCGCCCTGGGGTCCCCTCACTCAGGCCCCTCTGTCTACATATCCAAGAGTTGGTCCTTGTGAAGAGAAAAGATTCAGAAGGAAACCTGCTCCTGGCCCTCGTGCCTCTGATTGTCCCAATGGCTGTGGGCAGATTCTTGGGCCTTGGTTTTGCCACCTGTGACGGGATGAAGGGGGGCATGAACCAGGTAGTGAGTCTGAGGGATGTTAATGTTAGTGCTGCTGGGGGAAGGCCGTCTAGGTGTGGTCTCCTAGGACTGGACCTCCAGCAGAGCGTGGTTGCCTCCTGCTGCCCCTTATAGGCTGCGCTCTGCAGAAGGTCAGCGCTCTGCAGAAGGTCAGCACCCCCATTCCCTCAGGAGGGGCTTAGCACCATCTCCGCTGAGTTCCCTCTACCGCTCCAGCTCCTCCCCTCACCAGGGCAGGTCTGGGGCACGGGCAGGCTGGCTGGCTGGAGCCCTAGAAGCCTGGGCAGTCAGGGGGCGGCCTAGGGCCTGGCAAACAAATCCAGGATGTGAGTGTGAACCGGAAGCTTCGGCCAACCTCCCAGCGCTGCCTTCCTGCCCGCTTGGTCCTGCTCCTGCTCCCGGAACAGGTCCCCACCCCTCCATGCTGGGCTCCCAGGGAGTGGTGCCTATGCTACTTTGAGGCCTGCTAGGGACCTATTGTGTGTGTGTGCTTGCGTGGGAGGGCGGAGGAGGAAGGTGAGGGAAGAGACTGAACTCTTAGAGTGTGTCGAGAGACCCCTGACTTGGCCAGCCACCCAGCCAGAAGGTTCTCCCAACAACCGCGCCCTCCCCTCAGCTGAGAGAGCTGACATCAGCTGGGAAACCTGTTTTCCCAGTTGTGGGTCTAGGCCCGCCCAAGGGAGCACCCCCTTTCTGCCCTTCCATTCTCCTCCCAGACCCCAGGTTCAGACCTGCCCACCTCCCTCCCTCTGGCCCTACTCCGCTGGGGGTCACAAGTGGGGAAGGTGGCGGCAGGTGGCTTCTGAGAGAGGAAGGAGGACCAGAGTGTCCCTGGACATCACTTAGTCTGAGCCCCTCAGGGCCCTGGTGGGGAAAGCAAGGCAGGGTCATACCAAGGTCATGGGACAAGTTTGGGGTAGAGTCTGTCAGAGCTCCAACCCAGTCTTTCTCCTGTGTTCCTTTGCCCAGGAAAGGTCTAGTCCTGTGGGCAGGAAGCCTCTGGTGGGTTCTGCGCCCTGGGATGGCACAAGCTGTTTCCTCTGTGTGGAGCCTTCTCCCTCCTGTTTGAGGGGGTGTTTGTCTCCTGTCCCCCTGACCAAGCCGGACCTCAGCGCAGGTTCCCATTTTCATCCTCACTGTGCTTGCTGCTTGGCAGTTTCCCTGCACCCTACACTTTGAGAAGCCCCCTGCGTATCCACTGCATGGCAGTCTGCAGGAGATGAGCCACCCCCCCAGCAGTGACTGGTTATCAGGAGGCCGAGTTTGGGCCTTGTGGGCAGAGGGGATGGGAAGGCCAGGAGCAAGCACCTGGAGAGGCCAGTGGTCAGGAGTGAGAGGGAGGCCTGGGTGATGGGTGGGCCTTCCCCAGGAAGGGCCAGGAGGGGGGCAAGGATCAGAGGACTGGGGCTGGCCCTTGGGTGGCATATAAAAGTTATGCAAAATAACATGCAAATGAGCAGCCCCCCTTTGGGCTGGAGCAAATTGTTGCTCAACAGCCCCCCAGTGAAAGGGGGCACTGGGGGGCCTGACCTCTGGGGCACTCAGGGCCACAGAGGTCAGGACAGGACAAACATTCAGGTTCCAGGTGGGGAGCCCAGGCTGAACTCTTCGGTTATGCCACTGAGGACTCAGGGTTCAGAGTCAGAGGGAGGTCAGGTCAGAGCTGGAGTTGACCTTGCTCTGTGCACCCTGCCTTGGTCCTTCACCCTGACTGATGAGCTCTGTTGTCTCATGGAAACCTGGTCAGGCTCTCTGGTCAGGCTCTCTGGTCCCTCTGGGATCTCAGCTGGTTCCTATGCCTCCCTGTGCCTCAGTTTACCCTCTCAAACCGGGGAAAGGGAATGTAGACTAGCCCCCTTAGGGCAACCAGGGCTCCCCCTTCCCTGCCTTTATTATCAAGGCAACTGAAGGGGACCGCGGACTGAGGTGATGGGGAGAATACCATGGAGCCCAGGCTTGGGGGGAGGGGCTGGTAATCCCTGGAGTTGTTATGGCAACTGGGGCGCTGATGTGGAAGTGTGGGGTCCCCATGGAAACGGGGTCGGTTACTATGGGGACCCTGAAAGGAAATTCTCGGTTTCCATAGTGATAGTACAAGGGGAAGGTTAAGCCCTGGGGGGCATTATGGAGACCAGAAAGTCCACCTCTTGCAAGATCCCATCCCCAGGTAATGGGGAGAGACTGGCCCAGCACCTGGGCACTTGCACCACTGTGCCTCAGTTGCCCTGCCTCTGGCAGAGTCCCCATCTTCTAGCTTCCTTCTTTGACTCAAGGTCCTCTAAGTCTGACCTTCAGGCACCCTGGTGTAGCCAGAAGCCACCTTTGGCTTGACATTGCCATCCCTCTCCTAATGCTGAGTGGGGAGACACCCCCCCAGGCCTGAAAGAGGTTATCCTAATCAGACCCCACCCCACTCTGTCCCATTTCTGCTTGCCTGTCTTTGGAAATGGGGTGCTCACTACCACCCAGGCAATTCTGACTAGGTGGGGTCACCCACTTTGGAGCTACAATCTTCTCTCCTTACCCTGCTCCTAGCTCTAACCTGGGGACCACCCATGCCATTCTACCTGCCTCGGTCAGACAGGCAGGAGACCTTAGCTCTGCCAGTGAACCAAGGTCTGCTACTTATTGGTCACTGTTGGAAGTGGGTGGGGAAAACATTAGTGTCTCCCTAGAATGCCAGGGGCTTGGGAAGGCAGAGCCCCTGGACTTGGAGAGGGAGCTCCCCTTCACCTTCTCCCGTGCAGGAGTGTGGGGGGTGTGGTTGGAGAGGCTTTACCCATGAAGCAGGTATGCAGGGATGGGTTTCAAGAGGCAGCTGAGGCGCAGAGAGATGAATGGTGAGTAACAAGCTACAGGGTCTGAGAACCAGAGCTGGACTCCAGAACCCGTGCCCTCAACCACTGGTCTTGAGTTGGCAGTCTGACCTCTGAAGCACCAGCCAAGGCTGGGGCTTGAGAAGGGTGCCGGCTCTGGGGAGCATTCAGGCAAAGGAAGCATGGAGGGCAAAGCGCTTGCGGATCTGTGGGTGTGGGGACAGGGAGGAATGCCCTCGGGCTGAGCCGGGTAGGGGCTGCTGGGCAGTCAGTGGTGGTGACGAGAGTGTACTGGGGCGCACGGGACACCGGGTGGTGGTTAAGGAAATTTCTGTGTATTGCGCCATTATGAACTCCAAGAGGAGGTGATGGGCTGGGATCGGGGTTCGAAGCAAGGTCTGGGTGTCCCCTCAGGGCAAGCCAGGTGGAGGGGCAACACAGTGTCCAGCAGCTCAGTCGTCCCTGTCCCCTGGCCGACAGCCCCCTAGCCCCCTCCCCCTGTAGCATGCTACAGCCACCTGCCTTCAGCCGTCCTGGGGTACCTCAGAGTTCTATAGAAGTGGCAGTTCCATGCACCCCCAGTGACTATTTGGGCCTAACGAGTCCTTGGGAGCCCCCAACCCCCAGTACTGAGTGCCCTCGGGGCTGGCCGGGCATAGACGGAGGCCCACTCCCCCCAGGGTCACTGACCTCCCCCTCCACACAGCTTGCTCCCCAGACCTCCAGGTCCTCAGTACCACTTACAGCTGAGCCCCAGGGCCTGAGGAGGAGTGTACCTGCTCCTGCCCTGCCTTCATGAGGCCCTGGCCCCTTCGAGTTGGGACTGGGCTGGCCCTGCCCAGCATTCCTGCTCCGAGCTAAAAAGGGAGGGAGGAGCTAGTCGAGGTCTCTCTGTGAAGTGTGGGAAGGCTGGGCACTATTGCCGCCTCTTCCAGCTCCAGACCCTGTGGCAGGCTCCATGGCCACCAGGGCCCTGTGAGTCCCGATCCCTGCAGGCATACCTCCCAGCATGGCAGCTGCAAGCCGTGGGACCCAGGTCAGAGGCAGGACAGGCAGAGACCCCATCCTTCCCTACTACCATGCTTTAGAGACCCCTCGTGCTCTCCCAGAGCCCGGAAGGCTGCCTTGACTGCCGCAGCCCTGAACCCAGCCCAGCCTGGACCTGCTGGACAGGCCGTGGGTGTGGTTCTGGGGACAGAAAGTCAGGGTGTGCAGAGTTTGAGGGGCCCACCCAGGTTCTGGGAGGGTCAAACCAGGTGATGGCCACGAAGAGGCAGGGAGGCTCCTGCTTAAGTACCAAATGCCCAAAGCCACGGATGGCAGTGGGGCCTAGGTTAAC
Source organism: Taxidea taxus jeffersonii (assembly GCA_003697995.1). NCBI lineage: Eukaryota > Metazoa > Chordata > Mammalia > Carnivora > Mustelidae > Taxidea > Taxidea taxus. Next base: position 108,953 of record ML104842.1, read on the forward strand.
AGAGGCCTGGACTAGAGGATGTGACTCAGATGGAGAGGGGTGGAGAGGCTGGAGAAGCAGCTGTGATCGGGCTCAGGACCTGGAGGACTCGGGACCTGGAATGCCAGGCTTAGTTGAGGCCTTATCCTCAGGCCAGGGTGGGGGGACATGGTGGAATCTAGGCTTTCAAGTACTCAGCAGAACGGCAGTGGGGGCAAAAGGGACCCACATTTTAGGTGAGACATGCCTATGGCTTGATTGGGGGTGGTTTGGGGGCAGAAGGGGGCAGATAGTGTTGGGCCAGTTTTGAAGGTAGACCGGAATCTGTGGGGTCACTGAGGCAGAGGCCACGTGGTCAGCTCGGACGGGCTGGCCAGCAACCATGAGTGGCCCAGGCCTTAAACAAAGGTCTGGCTTTGTTTCAAATCCTACACCTGCATGGCCCCAACCCTTCCCTCAGTTGCCTAGGCCTCAGATCTGTGACAAGTGCACAAGGAAGGTGCCCAGCCACAGGGCGAGGGCTGCTCTGCCTCCATTTCTTATGGACCTGGCCCAGTCTGCTGGGCCCATTGAGTCCCTACCCTGAGGTCAGGAGCCTACAGGCAGCAGAGAGGAGCCAACCACCTAAGGTAGTTCTGAAAGTCTTGAGTTGAGGTGCGTGGCACCAGGGTCACGGCACCTATGATGTGTCCCTTACCCCTCCGGCCTTCTGCAGTCTGGTCCCTGCCCTGCTCCCTGCCTCTGGGAAAGAAATGTACCTTCTGGGCTCAGCTGGTTTGGGGGAGCTGCAGATGACGTCAGCAGGTAGGGAAGGAGGGCCGGGTGGGAGAAGGAGCTCCAAGCCACCACCACTCTGTGCTTACAGGTTAGAACAGACTGGGGCTAGGCTAGGATCTACTCAGCTGTGTCCCAGGAGTAGAGACCAGTAGGACCAAGCAGGGAGGCCAGGACATAGGGGAGGGGGACAGGGCAAAGGTATGACTGAGTCCTCCACATCAATGGTGTTCCCTAGGCCTGAGGCTTGGACTGAGGTCAGGGAGCTGTGGGTGCCTTGAATGAAGGGTTCTATAGCATCAGGCATGGGAACCCTCCCTAGATGGGACCCTCCAAGATGGGACCTCATGCCAGAAAAATGAGTCTCTGGTCCACAAGCCCCACCCTGGGCAGTGTGGCCCTGCCCCTTTGTACTCCAGGCCCCGCCCCCTGTGCTGGGCCAGGTCCCTCTCCGCTTCTCTTGCAGGGCCCTGGGTGCCCTGGTGGGGCTGGCCCCCCCACATCCCTGCGGTCTGCTGGGAGGAAGCAGCCCTCCTCCCCCACCGTGACTCTGCGCTTCCTGCCCCGGCGGGGCGGGAGGGGACATTTCCCGTTCACACCAAAGTTTCCCTGGCGGCAGGCACCCAAACTCGGGCTCAGCCGCTGCCCCTCTTGCCCATGGAACCAGCTTTGGGGCCTGGGGTCCAGGTAACCAGCCAGGGTGGGCATTAGGTTCCCAGGGTAAGATAGGGCATTCTGCCTGTATGTGTGGGGAATGTGCATGTGCATGGGGCCTCCTGGCCCATGGTGTGCATGCAGCCCATCTCCTGGAGGTGGTGGCTGCTGAGCTGGGAGAAGGCAGCCCAAGGCTTTGGATCAGGGGTGGCTGGCGGGTGGAAGGCCTTCAGCCCCAGCATCAGTGTGAGCCATGGCCCCATCCCAGGAGTGTGCACACCAAAGCCCCATGTCAGGCTTGCCCGAGTCCCCAAGGGTTAGGGAGGTGGGAGCAGAGACTGGGAGACTGGGAAAAGCAGACAGGGGTCCTGGGAGAGTGGTCAATGTGCAGGACAGCCCTCTGAGGCTGACCTTCCAACTTCCTGTCCTCCCTCCTCCCCTACCCACCCCTCCCTCCGTCCACCCACACTGCCCTGCCTCCAATCCCTGTCCACGGCCCCCGGTCTGCCCCCACCTCTGTTGCCCCTGCCTCCCCGCAGAAGGACCTGGGCTACCTGCAGCAGTGGCTGAAGGCCTTCGTGGGTGCCTTCGAGAACAGCATCTCGCTGTCCTCTTTGGAGCCACGCAGGTGAGCCTGGATCTACCTGGAGGGTGGGGGGACCGGCACGAGGAGACAGGGTCCCTGGTGCCCTAGCGACCCCCTCCCTGCAGGCCAGAGGAGGCGGGCGCCGAGGTGCCGCTGCTGCCCCTGGACGCGCTGCATGTCCTGGCCGAGCAGCTGGACGCGGGGGACCCGGAGCAAGCCCTGCTGCTCCTCAGGCTCTTCATCGTCCTCTGCAGGTGGGTCCCTGCCTCCTGGGGCGGGTGGGCAGCCGGGAAGGGGGAGCCAGAGGTGGGGCTGCTGTACCCCTGGGACCTCTCTCCCCATTCCCTCTCAGGAACCTGGAGAATGTAGAGGCCGGCTGGGGCCAGGTGCTGCTGCCCCGGGTGCTGGCCTTGCTGACCCAGTTGATGGCAGAGGTGAGGTGGGCTCCAGCCTGGGGCAGGGGTGGGGGGTGGTAGGCGGTATCTGGGGCCCAGCAAACCCCCTCTGCCCTCTCCCCATGCCTCCAGCTGAAAGGAACCCCAGCGTCACAGGAGGGCCGTGGGCTGCTGCTGGAGAATGTGGCCCTGCACGCCCTGCTTTTCTGCGAGGGCCTCTTTGACCCCTACCAGACCTGGCGGCGCCAGCACAGTGGGTGAGAGCCAGCCCATCTCAGAGGACCCACCGAGGGTGGCCTCTCTGGCGAGCGTCTGGAAGTGGGAGGGGGCCCAGGGGTAAGTTGGTGCAGGAGGGTGGCCAGGGAGGGGTGCAGTGCCTGGCCTCACCCGGGCCCTTGCCCGTTCCCCACCCGCACCCCCAGGGAAGTCATCAGTTCCAAGGAGAAGAGCAAATACAAGTTCCCTCCAGCAGCTTTGCCCTGTGAATTCAGCGCCTTCTTCCGAGGTCAGGCCCCGCCCCTGACCCATTGGCCCCCACCTGGCCCCACCCCCAGACCTGAGCCCCTTCCTGCAGTTCCCCATCCCAGTGGCCACAGGGGTGGGACGCCCTTAGTGGTGGCTGCCAGCAGGGCTCCAGAGGCGAGGGAGTTCAGGGCCAGAGAGGAAAGAAAGGGCAGGTCTGGGCGAAATGAGTAATTTCTTTTCTGGGCCTGAGTGAAGGCCTTCCATGAGGTAGGGAAGAGCAGTTTCCCTTCCCTCTTCCCTCCCCGTTCCTGGGTCCGAGAAGCCACTTGGATCTCATTCTGGTCTGGACCTTCTTAAAACTCCCTGATCCAATCCCTTTACCCCTGTAGGCTGCACCCTTCCTTTAGACAATGTCTATGCCGATTCTGCTTCCTGCTCCCGAAGTCCTGGACAAGCTGACCCCCAGGACATTTCTGGCCACCTCTGGCCCCCGGGGACTCTCTTCTCTCCAGTCCTCTCTTTTCCTTTCATCAGAGGGAGGCTGGCCAGGACTTTAGATGGGACAGGGCTATGGACTGGGGCAGGCCAGGCTTGGTGAGGCGGTGGCCTGTTAGCACAGAAGGTGTGGAAGTGTCACTGGGGTGTGCCATGTTACTGCAGGCCTGGGGTCTGCAGCAGGGGCCGTGGCTCCAAGAAGGGAGACACGCCCCGC